>JACFYI010003693.1:70349-80623 GCA_014898755.1 Handroanthus guayacan
GATTCCATACAAAAATGTAGGTTCCTAAATCGGACTTGATTGACTGAAGATATGCACAGATCGTGGGACTCTTTTGAGATAATGTATCTGTTAGGCTTATTGTAGATATGATTGTACGGACTGTACCAATATATTTTTGTATAGACCGATCGAATTGAAATTTGTATTTGGGATTCTAGCATGTAAAGAATGATATTTTGGTATTATGGAATGAAATGTTTATATTTTAGCTATTAGCTTCCGCACTTTACCGCTTTAGTCTTACTGATCGACCGTGAGTGACGACCTGGGTCACGAGGTGGAACGCCGAGCAATCTCTTGGCGTTACATTAGGACCCCCGGGGCGTTACATTTTATATCATTAATAATATGAACTTTTTAATAGATCAAAATATCAATGAAAAATAAGTATTTTTTACAATAATATTCTAATATTGCTTAATAATATTATTTTTGATATATTATTAATTAGTAAAAATTTGCTTATTGAAAGAATTGTAACAAAAAAAAAAAATTAATTTTTTAATAATATTCATAATATGTTATTACTCTTTAATAAATTTGAGAATTACAACAACCTCCCCTGAAGTTTGGCGTAATTATGAGTAGACATCATCACATGCATAGCAAATGCATCAAAGTTTGAATTACATAAGGGTAAAATTGGATTATCAATAATTTCATTAATGATATCAACAAACTCCGTCAATCCAATTAGTTAGCAGGATTAGTAAATGTAATTTTCCAAACTCCACGAGATCCTCCTATACTGCATAGAGGGTGTCGTTATAATATTCCCCAATAATAAAAATAGATTGCTCAATCGATAATTCAGCCATCTCATTTGGGAGGTAAGCATAATTAACAATTTTTCCAGCCAGCGGGTAGCAATTTATTGTTGGCTGATAGAAACGTGTTACGTTTCCATAGGCCATTGATCGTTTCATTACTGATGAAGCTATTGGTTAATGTTTTATGATAATTCAATACAAAACCCAAGTTGTCTTTCAATTATAATAACCCAACTACCGTTTAAAAAAAAAACCCAACTACCGTTTAATTTAATTTATATTGGCACTAATAATTCACAAAATAGATTTCCGGCCGGCCAATCAGATTGCAAGGACCAAGTAAATGACAACAATGCATTAAACTATACGAGAAATCAAAGTGCATAATCAGTGACGTTATGTTATTTTGTTGCATTTGCGACTGTGTTGACTGTTAATTGGTTGACAACAACATTAATAAAGCATGACTATATTAAATATTTTATTTCCTAGGAGATAGATTTTTTTAGGGTTTTTGCTACTTATGTTTTCATGTTGCGTGTCTCACTCTTAAGAAAGGTTTGTAGTTTTCAATTCCTAAAATTGGCACTTAAATGTACAATCAGAAGTGACAATGACACCATGAATATTTTATCTTACTGATCATTTTCCAGGTTCATGAAAGTGAACTTTTTGCTCCATAATTCACATCTTCGTGCTGCCGAGGCAATAAAGATTGCAAAGCTGAACGCCAAGGCCGTGTTTGGTTGGAATGTCAGTGGGAAAACAATTATAGATAGTATTTGTGGCTTAATTATGTGTTGTTCCCTTACCAATATCATTGTACCAACTACCAAATTAAAACCCAACAAATTATTTCCAAATCTTTGATTTTTGGCATGATTTGATCCAAAAATCATGTCTAGAACTCTATCTATTTATCAGAACAAAAAGGAAATAAACCAAACATCATTTCAGAATCATCGTTCCACCTCTCTTCAATAGGAGTGGCAATGGGGAAAACAAAGCAGCTTGTATGAAATGGCAACCCGTTTCCTGGTACTAAATAGGGCTATTCATTAAGGAACCCAAAGAATGACCTCTACCCAGGCTATACTAGTGAAAAGGGCAATAGGAAGGAAGTCTAGCAACAGCACATAAAGCTAGTACTATTAGGAAAAAGAGTCATAGAAGATAAAACCCCTTTTGAAAGGAAATGGAAATTTGGGATTGAATACGACGGACTAGGCTTTCATACAACATCACCTGCCTAATTCTTTGATGATACTATTTCCAAATAGATATTAGTCTCTTCTCAAACTTCTTATGTCAGACAAGTGGATTTCAGATATAAGTTGACTCAAAATGATCGTTGAAAGTTTAAAATCACAAAAATTGTAAATTATATAAATGAGCACAACCAATTGTTTTGCATAGCCAAAATCTTAAATTCGCAAATCATTCAATCAAAGCACACTCTTCTGAGTAGCACAAACAAAAGTACCCTGTGTTTCCAGAAAGATCTTTCTTTCTTTCTTTTTTTTTTTTTTTTTTTATTTTTGCCCCCTCCTTCCTTCTACATCTTTCTCAAGTGTAGTTTATCTGATCTTCTAGTAACTAATTATTTTTTCTGTATGGTAGAGCCCACAGATAGCAGCCCCGTCCAACATGATGCCAACTCCTTTCTTTCTTCTTCTTCTTCTTCTTTCTTTCTTTCCTTCATTTTTTTCCCCCCGCTTTTTTCTATTGTTGTTCTCAGAGGCCGTTAGGCCCTACCTAATTACTCAATCTCACCCCCTTATATGTGTGTGTGTGTGTGTGTGTGTGTACGAGTTGTAGACAACCTGAACAACGTTCTTTACTTCCATGGTTCCACCTATAAAGAACACCATACTGTGACATTGAAACCCCACCATGGAAGTTAGGTGAAGGGACCCCACTATGAATTTAAGGAAGCAAGATTCGTCCTGTTGACACTACGGCTGCACAGCCCATCATGGCAACAAGTAAAATCTTTAGAAAGAAAGTGACCGACAATATTTTCATTCCACAATCCGATAATCTGCGCGACACATCAGTGCAAAGCTCAAATCAAGCATATTTCAGTTCCGAAGAGTCTTTCATCGCTCAAGAAACTTTCAAGTGCGACCCTCAACTAATCAACTTTTTTCACGCTCCAAGCCACCTTAAAACATTACCATTATATTTTCAACCGTTTTTTCTTTTTTCTTTTTTCTTTTTGAGAAAGTCCTTCAATTATTTATTTATTTTTATTTTTATTTTTTTTTAACTTTTTCCCACTTAGTTTGAAGCATTAACTTTTGCATGGGAAAAGAATTCTTCTAAACGCAGTTAAACCTGACGTACCATATTTCTGCTTCTTTTCTCTTCCCTCTACAAAAGACTGTTTGTTAGCTCTTGGAATGTAGGAGGCATCCCACCACCAGATAACCTGAACCTCGACGAGTTGCTCAACACTGAGAACAGCATGGCAGATATATATGTATTTGGGTAATATTCAAATTTTATAAGCATGTTGAGTTACATAGCATATAGGAATAGGAAATCATATGTAACTGAACGGAAGTGAGTACAATTTGGTTCTTCTGTGATAAATGATGAGGCATATAACTGTTGGCAGGTTTCAAGAAATTGTGCCTCTCAATGTTGGGAATATTTTAGTGCCAGAAAATACAAATATCTCAATGAAGTGGAATACTTTAATTAGAGCAGCTCTCAACAGGAGAACGGTGACAGAAGGCAGACTACAAAAGGAAGATGTCGGAGAGATGCAAAGAATTCATCCCCTAAAGACACAAAATTCCATCAACTCAACATCTCCAGATTTTGAATGCATTATAAGTAAACAAATGGTAGGAATATATATTACCGTTTGGGTGCGAACAGAGCTACATGGCTATATTAGTCATCCAAGTGTCTCATGCGTAGGCTGTGGTATCCTGGGCCGCCTGGGAAATAAGGTAACAGACATAGTATTTTCCTTGTTCAAAGAAAATAAATCATTATTTCATAAAAATAAATAAAGATCCTAATCACATTTATCATTCCTTGTATCTAAATGTATGCTATCTTTTATCCGTAATGTATGACTAGACCAGGAGATAAGCAACTAATACAATCTATACTTGATAACAGGGTTCAGTCTCGATCAGATTTCGCTTGCATGAAACAAGCCTTTGTTTTGTGTGTAGTCATTTAGCTTCAGGTGGCAAAGAAGGTGATGAGAGACAAAGAAATACGGATGCAGCACATACATTGGAACGCACCCTATTTCCAGCTGAAGCTTTCCAGCATCTGCCTAGAAAAATCCTCGATCACGAGTAGGCAACTCTGACCTTATCATGATTAATGCTCCCCCATCCCTTCGCTGAGGATTAAAGTCACTTGATAAGTTTTCAGCTAGATACAAAAATATTTCGTACACTGATCTTTCTATACAAAAAATATGTTCATTTTGTATCGTTATTTAACAGCATCTCTAACTTGTCTCACTTTGGGCAATCATTTGTATCAAAACAATATATTTTATCAGTTTTGGTATCAGAATGTACATCTCCTAACACCAGAAAATTGTTTCTGATGATGATACAGTCGAGTGATTTGGCTGGGCGACTTGAACTACAGGATTTACCTGCCTGAGGCTAAAACAAGATCATTAGTGAAGGATAAGGAGTGGAGCATCTTATTAGAAAATGATCAGGTAAACAGGGATACAGTTTAAGATAATAAAAGCCAAGCTTCACATCAAATTAGTACATGTCAGTTATCCTAATGTTCAATTATGCAAACTGTTGAATAAAGCTGAAAGTTGAGCTGACCAAAGGACGTGTCTTTGAGGGTTGGCACGAGAAAGAAATTGACTTTGCACCCACGTATAAATATGATCAAAACTCAGATGATTACTACGGATCCGATCACAAAATGAAAGCAAGAAGGATGAAGGCTCCTGCACGGTAAGTTACCTTGGCCCTTTGATTCAGTTCCTCCACAGCAAATTGTATTGATATTTGACTAAGGAGAAAGTTTTGCAGGTGTGATCGGATAATTTGGTTTGGCAAGGGATTGAAGCAGATCCTGTACGATAGATTTGAATCCAGATTATCTGATCATAGACCGGTTCGAGCAATTTTAATGGCAGACATCCAAGTATGTCGACCATCAAAAGAGCCAGGCAGCATCTTATCAAACAGATTTGTTGATTCATCAACGGAGTTCCATTAAGCACTGACTAACTCATATATCCTATGGCCACTTGTGCTTTGAAGTTCATAAGAAAATTTCAACCCCACCTCCACCCCCCAGTCCCCCAAAAATAAAGTTAAAAAAGAAATGGTAAAAGAAAGGGAGAATGCATACAAGCAAATTCTAAAGCTAAATATTAGAGTATGAAAACATAGCAAAGTTATTAACTCTTAAGAAATAGAAAGCACAACAATCATTTTTCCTGGTTTCTTGTATATCTATTAGAGAAGCGGCTATCTCCTCTGTTTCGAGAAGGGAATATTCAAGACTAATGCTCACTATGCATGAGATACGCGCCGATGAAAAGAGTTTGAAAAGACAACCCAGAGAATCTATCACAATACACACACACACAAACTCCTAGCCACTGCAAAAACCATCTCATCTCATGCCTTACAAAATGTTTGGTACAAGGATTTTGGTGATAGAAAGAAAAGAAAATACTAAGGAAAATATTTTTATTTGTTTGGTTAGTGAAGAAAACATTAAGGAAAGGAAGACTTAGGGAAAAATGTTGTTTAGATAGGGAAAAATGATTCCTCACAAAATAGTGAGGAAAATGAAGAAAATGCTTATTTGAGTTTCTCTCCTTCTTTAATACATTATGAATTTCGTTCTCCTTGATTTTTTCCTCAATGATTTTTTTTTAATAGCCAACAAAACTTGAAATTTCATATTTCGTTTCTCTTCTTTTCCTTTTCCATAATATTTTCTTTTCCTCATCAAAATCCTTAAACCAAATATAGTATTAATATATTGATCTACAATGGCAAACCAAGATATCCACAATCACGTTAAGGAGTTAACTTTAACTTTTGACACTTATCACATTCCAAATTTACGAAATATGGATCCCTGAATGATCAAGTTCGAAAACCAAGAAAGTTTTACAAACTACATGTTATAACTAAAACGGAGCACCAGATATCTTAATCTAGGCTCCGATATCCGTTCTGTTACATACTCCTATGATGTGATCTTATCCAGGTACCAAGCAAAATGAGTAACAATTGAATATTACAGAAGCAAAATGATGGATGGAATCTTACATTAATCATTTTTGTTATCCCCTACATGAAAAATGGGGCCATGTCAGACGTTCTCACAGTGGTTTGCTCACAGGATTTTCAACAGTTTCACTATGGCTAAATTAAATATCATCCCTCATGCTTGGAGTCACAACACCAGCCTGATAAATGCAAATAAGCAAGCAGTCAAATAAACACACATTTAAAAGCTCAACCTGTGCTACAAGTTGGTTGATTGGAGAGATTTTTAGTGTAATAGTGTCACTAGTCAAAGTGATGCATATCCAAAGAAAACAACATTGATAATCATTGAAGGAACCAAATCAAGAAATACATGTATTTCTTCAGTTTTACCTTAGCCCTTCGAGTTCTTATTCTTCCTCTCAGCTCTTACATGATTAGCAGCGGGTGTGTCAATATGTTCATAACTCAATAGGTGAAAAGGTGTCCCTTTCTTAGAGGGCATCTACGTGTGGACAGGAAACTATGGATTAATTGTCCATGTCTATTATAACTATAAAATTGCTATGTCTCACTTAGACATTTTTTCTCTACATGAGTAAATATAGATTAAGTATATCTGGACCAAGATAAAGCACAAAAACAAATTACAACTCTAGATGTTTCGTATGAGTATAGTGTCTATCCTCATGGCATCATGTTTTACATTAAATGATATCCCAATTGCATTGGCTGGGCGACTTCATATAATTACATTAATCATGCTTAAGATTATGAGAGATTGATTTCTTTGTACATGCTAGGCGCACCTCCAAAACTGCTTGAGCTTCCAAGTCAAATGTTTTACAAAGAATCTCATAGCTCGTCTCTGGCCCCAACTGCAAAAGGAATGTATGTAATGATGAAACAAAATGAAACGAGAATTCAAATGATTAAAGACCATGAGTTTTCACAGGGTGGGAGTGCTGTGCATGGAGATAAAATTATAAAACGAGTGATTAAAGAGTGTTCTAACCAATGGATCAACTCGCGAAGGTGACACTGCAGAGACCACGTACCTGCAAAAGAACAAAATTCAAGCAAGAATAGTGGAGCAGTCACAAGAATTTATTACGCCAAAAACTTCAAAAAATTAGCAAAGCATAAAGTAATAAAACTGCTGAAGCAACAGCAGTATTTCAATTCTAATAAAAGTTGTCTTCATAGCTTGTGAAGTTGTCTTTTGGAATCAAATGCTTGTTGAGTTCTCTTTTAATATGGTTATAGTAACATTGCAAATAAAAGCTGGAAAAAAAAAATTATTGCAGGAAGCACATCATATTCGTATGACATTAAAATCCCCCTTTCAAGGAACAATAACATCCTTCAGCATTGTGTGTAAAGAAAACTAGAAAGATGAAGCACTTGGTGAGGCACTTTTCTGCTTCATTACAGCCAACAGACTTTTCCATGATGATGTAATCACGAAAATCACCAATGAAGAAAAAACAGAAAATTCGCAGGAAAAGTGATAAATACTTTTATTGCTCCTGGATTGTTTTGACACGAAGGAATATCTATGCACTACTCTCTTTTTCCTGAAACTCTGGTGTGTTTCTTTCCTCCATTAATCAGCTATTTATGCAAGGTATCTTAGCAAAGGGCCATGACCTCCACTAATCAGCCCATGTTCTCCACGTCCCTTTCTTCTTCTTTCCCTTTTTCCTTTTCTTTCTTTTATTTATTATTATTTTTTTTTTAACTAAATCTTTGTTTGTTGGTAGAGCTCTTTCTTGACATAGTCAAACTCCTAGTCACTTTCGCCTCTAGCAGGCCCACTTGCTTTCATGGCTTCCACTTTCAGCTTCGGCCGACCTCCATATTGGGCCACGTTATCTGCTACTGCTTTGTCCTTTCTTCCTGGGCTACTATGGCTGTCTGCCCAAATGCTCTACACCTGTAACTGGATCAGGTTTCTTGGCTGCATTCCTTGGGCCACATAGGTTCGTAATGACTCCACAAGGTTTCCTTACTGATTGGGCCACAGCTGGTGGGTCCTTTTAGGCCCAAGGGGCAGTGTATCCACCACATGAGATTTGCAAATTTAGTAAAACATACAAGACTGAATCATAATGCGATGACTCAGCGGGCGTCTTAACCAGACAAGTCACAAGTGCAATTTTATTCTGTTCATCAGCGGAATGTCAGAAATCAAAATCTAATCTTTTTATCCCTCTAATGATCTGACCAATCTGACTAATGCACAAGTCATAAAGCACTTAAACCCAGATCCTACATTTGATATTTTTCTCTAAATACACGTAGTTGAACACAGCGCAGAAGAATCTTTCGACGGACCTTAAGCCCTATGTCTGAGTGCACCAAAAAATAAAAATAATAATAATAATAAAAGCAAAACAACAACAACAACAATAATAATAACAATAACAACAATAACAATACTAAATAACAATAACAACAACAACAACAATTAACAATAACAACAATAGTATAATGTCAGCTACTATCATTCTTTCAATGAAAATGAGTGTCGAACCCTGTGACTTGTTGATACAGGCCAGCTACACACAGAGAAACTAAAATTGATTGCAGAATGTTTTCAAGATAAAGGTATCATGAACTTTAAGGAACAAGAGTGATGAGTGTTTCTGGGTATTGCTTGGTTCAGCAATGCACAAAATGAAGCCCTTCTATATTGATTTATGATTTACCATAGCTAGTGCGTGTAGCGTAATCAAACGTTTCGACAGTTATTAAGAATTATACAAATTACTTATTCAATTTTAACGTAAGCTTTATTTTATATATTTACCGAAAATTTTTCAAATGGAATAAAAAGATAAAGATAAACTCAGCTGAGAAATTAAAAAAAACCAAAGTAGCATAGAGAGAAAAAGAAGATATTTGTGAGAGAATAGGGAGATCCATAGAAGTGGGAGCGAGTGCAGGCAAAAGTGGGAGTAGGAGAAAGAGAGGAACATGGAAAAGAAAATACATGCCAACCAACCAAAGACGCGAAAACACCCCTCTTCAATAATAAAAGAGCATAGATATGAATAAAATTCATGACACTGGCAGAGAAGGTGCATGTCAATTGGCTTGTGAAACATTCTATTCTCAACAAAGTATTGGCACACGTTAATTTAACACTTTTCTTAACCAACTTTAAACATTAGAAAAAGAAAACAAATTGACCATTCGAATATACAAAAAATAAACATGAAAAAATGATGAAACATATAACTGCATACCTAAGTTTATAGATATAGAAGTCCATTGCTAACTTATTTGCCTTTTGAACAGTTAGCATAACAGCACCCATTCTGTTCTGACAAAATAGAAGATAAGATATTAGTTTCTTTGAGCATGGAAAAATCAATGTTAGGGCAAATGTATGGGACCAGAAAATGAGTAGCATTTACATCGCATAGGTCATGTTAGTGAAATCAATGAAGAGAGAATTGAAAGAATGCGAGTAGAAAAAGTTTATTGGAAGCACACACATGACTTGTGGTCATCAAACCAATATGTTGATGCAAACTTCCGTTACAGAAATACCTCTTTTTTTTTTCTTTTTTTTTTGCCCTTTTCTATTCACATTTAAAATTCATTGGAAAATAATCAGTGGGTAACTGGAAATGGTATCATATATTCGTACCTCAAAAGCAATAAGCTCAATTAATTGCATTAAGAACCTTCCTAATCCCTTTCCTTGAGCACGAGGCTCAAGCTGTAATTCATAAACATAAACTACAGGTACTTCTTCCTCCAGAATGAATCGGTAATGTACAAAACCAACAATTGGGCCGCCCCAACTGCATGTGCATGTCCTCTGCTTGTCCTTTAATTCAGACATGTTTCTGGCGTCTACATTTGAGATTTCATGCACAAATATATAACGAGCTTCCTCTGAAACCATTTCCCGTCTCTTTATCTTTTCTTCTGCTGGCCATTCAGGTCCGTAAGGTGCCTCCATGTTTAACTTAAAGGGAAAATACATTCACAAAGTTATGAGAGAGAAATACAGCATCAAGTTATATATGTCGGAAATATATATCAGAAAGAGTATTACACAAGGTTGATTTTACCTTAAGAAGGTTATGTATGTATTGTTTTGTATGAAGTGTCATCTTATTGCCATGTCCTGACTCTAAGTGGGCATACAAGCCTAGTAATGACAAGATCTAAAAACTGTTATGACCATGTAAAAATGAAGGTAGAGGATAAACAAGAGGAAGAAAAGGGGGGAGCC
>JACFYI010003693.1:80689-96217 GCA_014898755.1 Handroanthus guayacan
TACGCCAATGGGGATAAGATTTAGAGGAGCAATGACTACTAAAACAAGTATCACAGTTCAAGAACAAGTATGGATGTGAGATCATGAGATTTCTTCTAATCGAATAGGCTCACTTTGTAATCCGACCTGAAAAAGAAATATGGGTGAGGTTCATTGGTGCCTACTGAAAACTTTAGACACTCAAGTCAGAAAACAAGGGAGAAACAAAATAGGAGTTGAATGTGAGGGATTCACAGAATTTTGGGAAAAATTGGGCCAGAACCACAATAAATGTGTATCTAATTTATGAACCCTCACTGTCTTTTTTTGGTAGGGGTTATAGCCAGTGGATAAGACTATTTTGTAACCCCTTGTAAAAATTTTTGGATTTAAGCGAGCCAACGTAGTACAAGGATGTGCCTCATACTATTTTTTGCTAGTATTAACATTCCCTCACCCCTCTAAGATATATTAGTATGGGATTACAAGATTCCCATAATGTCCCTATAATCACAATATTCCTAGAGGAAATTCACTTTAAGAAGGGGCATTGAAATCTTAACTTGAGAGTCAGAAATTAGTAATGCCTACCCAACATTTGACTAGGCATATGATTAACAATTTCAATATTGTCGAGACACTATGTCAGACAAACCAAACTCAAGACTAAATGATATATTCCTTCAATGTAATAGGACCACAAATTCATGTGGTCAAAGCCCGATTGGGAAAGGTGCACTATCACATTAAGACCCCACCGCCATATCTGTATTGGGAAGTCAATTTCGCTTTATAGGCCCAATTTTGTCCTTATCTTCCAACCATAGTTGTTAGGAATGCAACACGCAACAATGCGCAAAGGCCTCCTGCAGCTATATAGCGCAAAGCGCATTGCAAAGCACGTGCTTTATTGAAATAAAGTGCACATCAAAATACACACATACATATCTCTAGTAGATGCTAGGAATTGTAAGTGATAAATAACGAAATATTCAAAATGATAAAGATGATGACTAAATTTGTGCAATAAGTAGGTGTAAATCAAGCAAACTCATGCTTAAGAATTATGATAATTGATAATATCAGCATTTTGGAGGCTAGATCACTTTTTTTTTATCAGATTTTTCCTCTAAAAGATGCCTGTTAATAAATTTAAAAAAATATTATTCTTTCAGTGTAGCACACTTTTTTGCACGCTGCTATTGCAGTATAGCACAAATAGCATGCTTTAGTGCGCTACACTAAAAGTTGTTGCATGTAGCAATGCAAAGCGCTATAGCGTGCTATTTGCACTATTAACAACCACTGACTAGGCTGAATTGTGTATTTCATCACTTACATGGTCCCAATATGGACCCCAATTTCTCTAATCCACAATCTACATAAGTCTTATACACAACATAACCCCTGGAATACAGTCACTAAGAGTAACAAACTACGATCATCACAAAAGATCAAAAGTTTACCAACCTGCTGTTGAAACAGCAAAATAAGGCTTATCTAGCAATCAACATAAGAAGACCATGGAAACACACAAAGACAATGAGTCAAGTTGCAAAACCTATGTGTTAGGGATTTGGTGTCGAAGAAGGTCAAGAATTCCAAGCATGTGGGGAAAGGGAAAAATAAAAAAAATAAAAATAAAGAGAGAGAGAGAGAGAGAGAGAGAGAGAGAGAGAGAGAGAGAGAGCGCTCAATTTGAATTAGAAGGGACCTTAAAAGATTGTGAAGATAACCAAAGTCAGCCTGTATCGGTTGCAAACATTGAGAGGTGAGGATTCACTTTGACCACATTATACCTAGAACAAAGTTAATTTCCTCATTTGCATAAGTTAGCTATTTGTCCTACTATTGTTCCTTTCATTTGCTAATTGATCCTAATCTTTTTGTATATTCTTTAACATGAGCCTGATGAATGAAATGACCTTTTTGCCAAAAACAGAGTCAAATTGACATTAGATAAAAAATGTTGAAAGACAAATGCTTAAAACAACACATCCAAACTGTGGTTGTGAAGCTAACAAATCAAACATTAGGACCCAATTTGAAAAGGTTGTTGGAGTTTATTCGAAAGGTTGTTCAGTTAAACTGAAGTAGATGGCTTGCTCATAATTTGAAAAAGATCCATGCATAGCTTCCATGTGCGCTCTCAAGGGCAAAAAGACCTAAGCACACATTTACAAAAAGCTAAATTCACACAACGCTCACCTGAAAAGGAGAACAGGCAAAAATGCAATGTAACATTTGGGCAAGCTTGGGAAAAAAGAACAAACATAGCATGCATGCAAGACGCAAACAAAGAAGAAAATAGAGAACTTCATTGGCAAAAGTTGACATACTACAGTAGCTTCCACAAAATCTCATGTTGGTATTGCGGTATTCAGCCACCTGAATAACCCAACTAGCAAAAATCAGAGGTCATAGTAAAGGGCATTACCCAACCATCTACATACAAGGCAAGTAGACTAAAATTCCCCTTCCTAATAGCTACTTCACAATGGTCCTCAGGCCAGGGCAAGCAAATTCCAAGTCTATATCCAAATTTCTAACAATTTCTAGCCCATTACCCAAAAGAGATTACCCAGCTATCTACATACACATTTACTATGATTCTAGCCCAATTTCCAGAACATTTCCTGAATCCTTCGCATTTAATTCCTCTCTTATTTCGTCCTCATTTTCTGACTTGAGCACCAAGAGTTTTCACTAGTGACCAGAACTGTAACTGGTGTTCTTTTTCAGATTGAATCACAAAGCTAGACTATACTAGACCTGGATAAGAAGAAATCTCCAGATTTCACATCAAATATGCACAGAGCAAATCCTAACATTTCCAGTGGGATTTCTATTAATTGTAAACCATCCAATTCCTACTTTCAATTTCTGTGTAGCCACAAACCAAAAAACCGATAAGTTTCATTTCCGGTCCCATCAAACCCAATGTTTCCTAAAACAGTGTTGTTGCAGTTTCAGTACTGAGACAGCAAAAGTAAAGCCATGAAGGATCCAAACAACGAGAATGCACCATTTCCTATTAAGTACGCACTTAAAAACAGTAACAAAAACAATAGATGGGGAAGAAGAAAACACAGAAAAACCATTCAGACAACAAAGTTCCCGCAGACCCAAAGCAAAATCCATATTTTAGAGCTTCCATTATGAACTTCTCAATCATAACAAGAAATAGAAAACAATAATATTGGCATGCAGTCTGAAATTTTGAATTAATAATTTAATATCAGAATTGAAAGAAATAGAGTGCCGCACACAAACCGTTTCTTCGGTAGTGGCGAAAGTGCGGAAAATTAGAGAGATGATCTTTCACTAAAGAAGCAGCCTTTATTATATTTTGAATTGCTTTCTTCTTTTCCAGTGCCTGCTTTGAAAAATAAATCGCAAAGATTGAAATTAAATGGAGAAAACTCTGCTTTCTTCAACCCAAAATAATAAATATATCAAAAATCAAGGATAATTTCCACTTACCTCTTTCCTTGACGTCTTTTTTTCCATCTCTCTGTGGCGTTTCTTACCTCCAGCCTCCATCGCAAAGCTGATATGCTGTATTTTCCTGCCTTTTCCCTCCCGCTGTTAATTTCGTTGCATATTCAGCTTCACAAAAGAAATTCAGAGTGGTGTATATCCAGCCTATCTATCACCTCCAAAAACCAACAAAAATAAACCAAGCCCAACATCCCCGGGGGTCAGCTCAGCCCAGCAAAAACTGGTCGGGAAGAGACTAAAACATTTGCTCTTGAGAAAAGCTGGCCCAAAGAAAATTCTTTTAAGTAGTTCTGCGCAGAGGCCCATCCTTTGTCTGTCCAGCCCAGCTATAGCCAAGAACCCAAAAATTCAGCCGTGTCAGTCAAGAGTGTGACCAAACCGTCCAAACGTGACCTTCAAACTATGAATAAAACAACATGACGAGAAGGGAAGAATATCTGAGAAACCTCTCAGAACGTGGGAAGGTGTCAAAGCAAATATGGGAAAGTGGAAGACATTACAAAGAGGAATATAAATACATGTACATCTTATTGTAAAAATATATACGAGTGGAAAAAGAAGAATAGTCTTGTAAAAAAGCTTAAATTTTCTCATGAAATTTGTGAGGAAACTCTTCTGTAAACTGCAAACCTTGAAAAAGCAATAAAAATATTTTTATTTTTCTTGCTTTAATTTTTGTGAACATCACATAATACTCCTAAAACCCTTTGGTCATTTGGATTTACAAGAATAACCAAATAGGGAAAAGATTAAATATGATCTTTTAATTTTATTCTTTTCTGATTTTTATTTCTAACCTTTCTCAATGTGTGTGTGTGTGTGTGTTTTTTTTTTTTTTCTTATTTTATTTTATTTTTTTAACTAGCTTCAGTTGCATAATTCATACGTATGTGTAAGATAGTTCATATATATATACTATATATACTATACTAGCGTGTACCCCTTGCTATGCATGGGTTGATTCAATTAAAATAAAAATATAATTTCTCTATATCATTCTTATTTTTCAATGAGTTAATTGTATGGTTTCGTTTTTAGAATTAATGAATAGTATCAAATCAAAAGTTTCTCCTATACTTGAAATGCATGAATATTATTAAATATAATAAAAATTTGTGGTGAGCATAATATCATCACAGCACCAATGCGTTAATGAAGCAAAAACACCTGTTCTTTTAAATAAGTTAAACTAAAAACATCTTCATCACCATTATTTTTAACAAAAATATAAAAATATATTGATGTATAATATCAAAGTCAGTGATTTTTCAAGAAAAAAAATATTATATTTTTTTCAGCATGAAATATAGCGGTACCTACAATTTGTGAATGTAGAAAGTAATGATAAAGTATTTATTTTTTATTTCATATTTATTTTTTGGATTTATAAAATATTTCTTATGCATATATTTATAAATAGTTCTTCTTTTATATATATAATGTCTCGAATCCTAAATCATCCGTCCTTAGGTTGGAATCATTACCTGTGGGTAGGGTTGACTAAACTAAAAACCTCAATATTCATTTACAACATCAATATTTTCATTACATCATTGTTTAACACAAAACATATGTCAAAGTTTTGCAAAATACATATAAGTCTTCATAACTACAATTTACATCAGTACAAGCACTTAATGACACACAAAATACAAATTCTAAGGTCTTTGAAACTTGGTAGAAGATTCTTGAATTTAATTACCTACATATAGTAAAATTAAAACATAAGTCCATTAACTTAGTAAGAATTATGACTATGATGAAAGAGTAAGGTAATGATCAAAAGCCAAGCCAAACAATAGGTTCAAGAATCAAATAATCGAAGAGGAATCAAATCAACAATTAAAAATAAGATAATCATGAGACAATAAGTAATCATACGGTTCAAAGCTCAATATCAAGTATGAACAAATAAACAATCATGCTAAAACTAATATTTGGTGGGTCTATCACCCTGATAACTTCCAAACATGACATTAGATTTCTTATCTCTCTATTCTCACCCTTAAGTGGCCACTTAGAAAGAAGTCATTCATTTACACATTAATTATGATCGACTGCGTGCCACGGACTAGCCTTTTGGAAACATTATGGAAACCTACAGGGGACCTACCGCGGTCCAATACTGCCTAGTTGTCCCTCCTGAACTTTCGAGGACCCAACATTCATGCATATAGATTTAAGACGATTTATCATTTTCGAGAAATTTGATTCAATCGATACATGGATATGAACAAATATTCAAATACAACTTTCGATTCAATTTCAACCTCAAACATAAGAAATTCGTTTTTGAGCTTCAAAACATTTCAAAGAAATGAACCTCGGGCTTAATAAAGCAAAAAGGGTTCAAAATAATATAATTTTGCTTCTGGAGTGGACGCAACAAAGCCTAATCAGCCATGGGCACAAGTGTGCCAACATGGGTGCAGACGCAGCTATGTTATATATATATATATATATATTAAAAAAAGAAAATATCAGAAAATATCGGGAAAAATTCTTAAATTTTGAAATTTTATGATCAAAGCTCGAAAGTTAGAAAAATGACCAAATTAAGTCCATGTCAACACTACTTTATCAAACTAATATATCTTTGTAAGTTTTGGCCAAAAATTTCATATATAATGGCATCAAGATAGCAAACTACTATACTAAATACCACATTGAGTTTCCTATGTCCAAGAGGTTGCACATTCATGATCATTCAAGACAAGGGATTCAAGATTCCAATATGAGAATAGCAAGGTTCACTTTAGTCCCAGTGTCATCAAAATTTCCAAGTTAAAGAGTCATGAATCAATAGGCATGTTCAAGGCATAGATTTAAGAGAGATATAGCCACAATTATTACCTTAGTCCTTAAACTTCATATTCAAATATGCTTATCCTAAAAGTTTCGAATCACTCCACCTATTAGGATAAAAAGTTATTTAGATGTTATATCATATTTTCCACTTTAAACCTCATATCATAAAGCATCTTATAAGTTGATATCCTAGACTTACCAATATTGAGAGCCCTAATGAGAGTGTTCTTTATATTCTTTACCCTTTTTTAATAATCTTTAAGTCTTAAAGATCTCTTCGGCAATGTGGGGTAAATATAGTTAAAGAAGAAGATAGAAGAAGAAAATAGAGGAAGAAGAAGATAGAAGAAGATAGATAGAAGAAGTGGAAGAGAAAAATTATTGGCAAAGTTGGGAGATGAAAGCAAGAGTATTCTTGCACACCCAGTACCAATCTATTTATAGAATGGAAGTGGGGTTGTTTTGTAATTTTCGAAAACTTTGGGGTGAGATGAGGTGCCAAATTGTAGTGGCTCAAAAGATTTTCCCCTCAAGTTTTATATTACTTGGTTGGGAATTTAGTTAAATTAAATATTGGAGATATTTTTTCCTTTTTAAGGAGTTTGGCCGATTCCTTTATCCTTTTTTTTTCTTTTTTTTTTTTTGAATTTTTAGGTTGGGTTTTTTGAAAGTTTTGGGCTCAAGATTTTGGCCAAAATAATTTTTTTTGGCCAAAATAATGCATGTGATAAATTTTATTTGCAAGAAAAAATTTAATGAATGTGATGACATATTTTGATTGAAAAAAAAATCTCTAGTTAGTTGAGAAAATGTTTTAAGTCTTAAGAGAATCTGGTCCCTAGATTCATATATGATATTCAAATAAGTGAAGATATCTTTTTGCATTTCGTCCTTACGTTCTTGAATGGCCTCTTCGATCTTTTGGTTCCTCCAAAGGACTTTAATTTGGGGTATCCTTCAATTTCTAAGCTCTCGGACCTAGTAATCTAGGATATGGATAAGCTGCTCTACACACATGAGATTACTTTGGATGGGCACATCAACATGATCTATGACGTGCGAAGGATCTGGATGGTATTTTTACAACTTGGATACATGCAAGTCGTCGTGAATTCTTGTTAGGTTTGGTGGAAGATCTAATCTACAAGCTACTAGACCAATCTGTTCGACAATTTTGAAAGGTCCTGCATACCTCGACGTTAAGTTTCTGCTCTTTTCCATCCTGTAAATTTCTTTCTACGAAGCAACTTTTAGAAATGCTTGATCCCCAATGTTAAACTCCAAGTCCTTCCGCCGCTTATCCGCACAACTTTTCTGATGATCTTGGGGTATTTTCATATTCTTCTTAATGATTTGAAACTTACCAATTGCCTCTTGTACCATTTCAGGCCGCGGTTCATCCTTTTCTTTCCTTGAAGTACCATTTGTCTCGTCCAAATCCCAATGTAGAGGTAATATGTATTTTCGGCCATACAAAGCTTCATAAGGTGCCATTTGAATCGAATCTTGATAGCTATTATTATAGACAAACTCTATAAGAAGTAGACGCCTATCCCAATCTCTAGAAAAATTCAAAACGCAAGCCCATAGCATATCTTCCAATGTTTAAATTACCCTTTCTAATTGGCCGTCAGTTTGAGGATGAGCTACCATACTAAATAATAACTTTATCCCTAAATGTTCCTATAAGCTCCTTTATAGCCTCGCCGTAAACTTTAGATCTCTGTCAAAGACAATACTTTGAGAAATTCCATGTAACCAAACTATCTCCTTAAAATAAATCTCGCTGAGTGTTTTAATATTGTATTAGATTTTGATAGGCAGAAAGTGTGCAGACTTCGTGATCCTATCAACCACAACCCAAATACTATCATAATCTCCTCTTACTACAGGCAGACCAACCAGGAAGTCCATGTGATCTGATCCCATTTCCAACTTGGAATCAGGAGTAGCTGTAATTTTCTAGAGGGCCTTTGATGTTTTGCTTTCACAAGAAGACAAGTTAAGCATTTTTGGATATGTTCAATCACGTCCCTTTCCATGTCGTCCCACTAGAATTTCTATTTCAGATCTCTGTTTGATGGGTTGCAGATATTACTACAGGCAGACCAACCAGGAAGTCCATGTGATCTGATCCCATTTCCAACTTGGAATCGGGAGTAGCTGTAATTTTCTAGAGGGCCTTTGATGTTTTGCTTTCGCAAGAAGACAAGTTAAGCATTTTTGGATATGTTCAATCACGTCCCTTTCCATGTCGTTCCACTAGAATTTTTGTTTTAGATCTCTGTTTGATGGGTTGCCAATATTACCTTTTCATGCATTCTCACAGGAACACATACCCTATCTTTAAACCACAATAATCTATCTGCATTTACCCTGAAATCAGACTCCTTTTGTCCGCTTGTTGAGGACTTAAGCTTCTGTACCCATTTGTCTTCCTCTTGAGCTTTTAAAATTTTATTGTATAATTTAGGATATATGCTCATATTCCCCAGTCTCCCTTTTCGGCTTAGAGCATCAATGACAATGTTTGCTTTGCCAGAATGATAAGCGATGGTGAAATCATAGTTTTTCAAAAATTTCATCCATCGTCGATGTCTCAAATTCAATTTCTTCCGACTAAAAAGACACTTGAAGCTCTTGTAATCCTTATAAACCTCTATTTTTGCTCTATACAGATAATGATGCCACTTGGCCAAAATAAAAACTATTGTTGCCAATTCTAGATTATGAGTGGGATAATTCCCTTCATGATTTTTCAGCTTTCTTGAGGCATACAAAATCACTCGACCTTTTTGCATTAAGACGCAACCTAGGCCTTTCTTCGAGGCATTAGTATATACTATGAACTCTTTGATCCATCGGGCAGTGCGAGTATCGGAACTGACATCAGTCTTTTCTTTAATTCCAAAAAACTTCCTTTGCACTATTGGTCCCATTCAAATCGTTGATCCTTCTAGGTTATCTTGGTAAGAGGGCCAGCCATCTTAAAGAAGTTCTGAATAAACTTCAGATAGTATCCTGCTAATCCCAAGGAACTTCTCACCTCAGTAACCATCTTCGATCTTTTCTAATTAAGTACTACTTCTACTTTATCGAGATCAATTTCGAGACTATTTTGGAAAATTATGTGCCCTAGAAAGGTCACTCTTTTCAATTAAGATTTATATTTTCTAAATTTGGCATACAATTTGTAATCCTTAAGAGTTTGAAGGACAATTCGCAAATGCCCTTCATGTTCTTTCTCCGATTTAGGATACACCAAGATATCATTTATGAAAATGACTACAAAACAATCAAGATATGGATGAAAAAGTTGATGCATTAAGTTCATGAATGCTGCAGGAGCAGTCGTCAATTCAAATGGCATTACTACAAACTTAAAGTGTCCATATTGTGAGTTGAATGTAGTTTTAGGAATGTCTGATTCCCGTATTTTCAATTAATAGTATCCTTGGTGTAAGTCTAGTTTTGAATATACTCTTTTTTTTGTTAGGAACGACTCTGCAAATTCTTTTCTCCCACTGTGGAGTTCTCCCTTAGGGCTTTCAGGTTCCTTCTGATCCTTTCTCCCCTGTGTGGCTTCGGTTTAACTCCCTGGTGAGTTCAACAAACCCTCCTCCTCCTCTGTTCTTGGTAAGCTGCCCTAATCCATTCTATTTTCTCTTTCCTTGATGCCATTTTACTCCCCGCTATTTTACTCTCCTTGATGCCATTTTACTCCTCCCTATTTTACCACCCCCCACCCAATGTTCTGAGTTCACTTATCCATGATAACCTTTCCCCAAACTGCCTCTTCCTTCGTTTGAGATGGGATCACCACCATCATTGCTAGATTTGGTCCCTTAAAATGAGGAGCATTATATCAATGAAGATCTCTGTAAAAACGGTTCGCATCCCCCTTATCCAAAAAAACCTTCCACTATCATTGCCTTGGTCTTATCGGATAGACAATTCAACCATGGTACCATCAAAGAAACTTTTTCTAAAATCTGGGGCCTACCCAAAAGCACTGAAAGCAATGTATTAAGCAAGAATATGTTGGCTTTCATGCTTGCTGATGATAGCATTGTGGAAAAAATATTTGAGCTGGGTCCTTGGTCGTTTAAAAAATGTCAAGTTATTGTTCAGCCATGGTGTCAAGAAAAGGCATTACATGAGGTGGCTCTCACCAAAATTCCAATTTGGGTTCAGGTCTATAACATCCCAGTTTGGTTTATCACTAAGGAGACTGCCCAGTTCATTGGTGATTTAATTGGACAGTTTATTAAGGATGATATCACTGAAAAAAACAAATGGAAAAGGTACTTTCGTATTAGAATCGAAATTGACATCAATGTCCCTTTATCTGATGCTGTTGTAGTTCCTTATGGGGGAATGATAATTGTTGCGGAGATCAAATATGAGCGACTTGGGGATTTTTGCTATTCTTGTGGTAAGATTGGACACAAAAGCTCTGCTTGTTTGACCTCAATACAGCAAGATTCCAGTTTATCCTCCCAATTGAAATATGGTGAATGGATGAGATTTGATCCTCAAAGGTATATCTGTGACGCCCCGGAATTTCAGCGCATTTTGCCTCGAAATTCAGAGTGCTAGTTGTAGACGAACTTAACCAAAACCATAAATAGAAAATCCATCGTGCTAAATTCATAACTTATGATCCAAAATACGAACTAAAAATTTTCAAATTTCATTTCTAAATCCAAACTACGAGCCAACGTATCCATAGTTCAAATGGACACTAACTTAAACCAAAAATATTACATCCAAAAATCCTAACTATTACAAGCCGACGATCTATACATTCTAACAAACATAAATCCAAGCGTTTATCAAGTACAGATACATGCTTACATACATAATTCCAACAAGAGAAGCCATATACTAACACGAAGCTTCAGATGCTTATTCACCTATACATGGTAATATATTTGAATAAGTCCACTGACTTAGTAAGAAGCATAGCTATGGAATAACAAAGAATAAGGAATCCAATATAGAGTAAAGTGGCAATAAGCTCAACAAAAGCATAAACAATAGCTCGGCAAGAGCTTAAACAAGATGAAGAGTACGAAGTTTGAACAAGAGTCGTAGCAGGAATGACTATGAATGTGATATCAAAAATAGATTCATTCAGAACAAACAATACAGATAGATAATGAATCATTCAGAAACGAATAATACGAGCGGATAACTTATAAATTTTATCACATTCACGTCGAAACATATAAGGTTGAAACAATTATTTGGTGGATCCGTCACCCTTATAACTTCAACATATAACATATAGCCTTATCCCTCTAATTTGCATACCCGAGTGGCCGCTCGAATAGCACTTATCAAACTTTGAGACACGGTCGACCGCGTGCCTCCGAATAGCTGTTTGGAATCCTAGACTCCAAAATTTCTCCGGGCTACCCTACAAACAGGAATTCCCAGGGATTCAGATCGATGATCCGACATCACCCGATCTAAATTACAAACAGGAATTTCCCAGGGCCCACTTATCATGCATAGAGGCTCGGAACGACATGACATTTTCAAACCATATAGCCCCATTGGGCACGAATTTCAAACGAACAAAACATATTCAAGCATTTAGCCATGTCGGGCAAAATTCATATAGCCAAGAATTTAACAAACGATTTCAAAATGAATTTCTGACTTGTTCAAAATGAACGGAACATATTCAAGCATATAATCCTATCGAGGTAGGAATTCAAATGATTGATAGGTTCAAACAAGATTTGGACATTAGCAATCAATTCCAATCAAATTCGAGACACATAGATTATATATTCAGAATTAGGAGAAATTAATGGAGTGAAAAACAGACGAAAAATAGCAAAACGGATCAAAATGAAGTTCGAAAACGTTCTGGAATGGGCGCCGCCGCGGACCAAAGTGGGCATGGTCGGGCATAAAAGCGTTCAAGGCCACTGTCCCAGGCGCGTCTGAGGGCAAAAACGGGCGCGGTCACGCTCGGTGAATAGTAATCGAGGAAAAATATATATATATATATTTGTATAAATCCCTTAACATATCAGACCTTGAAAAATGAAGAAATTAGCATTAGTTTGTTCTAGTCATCAATGAGATTTTTAATTTTCAAATTTTAAAGAAATTTGGGCAAAAATATCAACTTTGGTGTTTTTGAACTATCAAGTAGTTTGAATCTTGTTTTGTCCATAATTTTTACTCCATCAAACTCCCAACATGATCAAGAGTACAATAGCATAGAATCGAGCTAAGGATTCAATAGAAATAAGTGTCCCAAAATAAGGAATTTCAATGAAATTTCAGCAACACGATTTAATCGATTCAGGACGTGAAATAAACCAACATAAGTTCAAATCCATAGCAAGTGCTCAAGTGAGAGAATAGCTATGATCCTTACCTTTGGTCCTTAGCTTCAAATTCAAAAGGATTTCCAATTTTCCTAAGTCTTCAAGCCACACCACCCATTGAAATACCAAAATTCGGCAATCATTATTTCAATCACCTTATCTCAAAATTCCTAGGAGTTTAACGGTGATATTTACTTCCAAAATTACCTTATCTTGATGATCTTTCTAATTGTGGCTTTTGATCGATGACCAATAGTTGGATCTTCGTCGCAAACCACTCAAACATCCTTATTTGCTATTGCCCTGTTCACGGCAACCATGACACCTTGTTTTCTAACAGGTTTTTCAGATGTTTCCCTCCATATTTTCTAGTAATTTTTGATTCTATAGTTATCTATACTCGACAAGGTTTCTAACGGTATATTATTTAGGCCGATTTGATGAGAGGAACATGGGTTTCAAAGCATTGAAAGTTGAAGGAGTTGCAGAGTGTAGAGGGAAAATCCGAGAGAAGGGCAAAGAATAGAAGAAATGTTATTTGTCTTGCATTTTCATTCCAATCTTATAGAAGAAGTTTGGGATTTAATTGTCATTCCTAAATTTCTTGCAAATTCAAATTCAATTTTTGTGGAAATGAAATTGAGGTTCATTTGTCATTTCCAAATTTCATGAAATGTGGCAACTAATTGTGATCTCTAGCTTATAGTATAATGATGGAATGAACTTGGTTCCAAATTAATCCTCACATATAAAATGTAAATATCTTTGCCTATAATGTGTATGTATGGGGCGGCCATGTGTGTATATATATATGTCTATATTTTAATTTTGTTTCTAGTATAATTTAGGATATAATATATGGTATGATAAATTGAGTTTTGGACTAAACTCTTGGATATAATTTGGACTAAAAATTATTTCTTGAATCAAAATAATGTATACAATAATTTTTGGATGTAAAATAAATCTCTTGAAAGAAATAAAATATTTTTAATTGGGAGCAAAATGTCAAATTGGTGAGAAATTGGTTACCGATTAGGATTTTTCTCAAAAATATTTTAAAATACCTATCGATTGAAAATTGAGAGTCCAAAAATTATATTAGGGAAATATTTGTCTAAGAATTTAATTAGATAAATTTTCTCACTTTAAAATTAAATTAGAAAAAATTTCGGGTTGTCATAATATCCCACATCCATCTTCCAAAGACACCCAGACAGCACAAACTCCACAACCAAAAGTGGCCTCTGATCTCAATTTGTCGCCAAAATCTCCCCCATAAAATGCCATGAACTTCATTCAACAAAGCTTCGACACTAAGCTCTCAGAAGAGTCTGTTAGTAGACTCGCTCGTGCATTAGCAGAATGTCTAAAAAGTCCTCCAAAGTGCCTCATTTCAGGAGAGGACAAAAAGAAAATCCTCGCATTAATTACACAGGATTTTTCTCCAAAAGAGCTGTACAAGTCAACATATTTGAAACTACATGCTGAACACACCACCTTGTCAACTGCTTTACCAAACACCTTTCTGCCCTATGATAAAGCTGCTGAATCTGGATGCTTAAACTGCAATATTCCCAAGAACCCAATATCACCTAAACCCCACAAACCCCCTTTCAGCAAATCTTTAGATACCAAACAGAAACTTATTCCTGATACTACCACTTTACCAAATCCCATTCAAAACTGGCAACCCCCAAAACTAGCTGTTGGACAACAGACACCATCCCCACCAAGAAACCTAGTACCTAAATGCATATCTGTTGATCAGCTCTCCCCATATGAAGCACCCAAAAAGCCCAGAACCCTATTTACTCTTACACCCACCAAAATCACCACCGCTCTTTATTCCTGCCATCTTTCTGATATACACTGGTAGCATACACAACCATCCAACCCCTATCCTCTTACTGACCCAACCCCTGGACAAACTGGAGCCTGGTTGATGGAGGAGGTTGCTATGATACGTAAACACCTTTTCAAAGCTAAAAAAGTCTCCAAAATAAATTCCATGCAACATGCACTCCCGCACCTCTCTACACAGTCCAAATCACCCCAAATATCTTTATCTGAACTTTCTGTAGATGATGAAATCTCAACCACGGCCCCAAAGGGGGTGAATGAGTGATCTACCATGAAATTACTTGTGTGGAACTGCCAAGGGTTAGCTAAACCTAAGGTAGTTCGAGCCCTTAAGGCTCTCTTACTCGAATATAAACCCGATATTCTCTTTCTCTCTGAACTAAAAACTTGCCTTCTCTGCTCTAACTCATACCCTCTCTTCTGCTTATCTCTTCAATTGCTCAATCATCCCTTCGGCTGGACTTGCTGGGGGCCTTTATTTAGCTTGGTCCAATTCTATTGATCTCGTTACTTCTTTTAGCGATTCCTGGTTCTTTAATGCCGTTATTACTGATGACCTAAATGCCCCTTCATGGCAGCTTACGGTTGCCTACTGTCCATCTGTTCCTTTGCTCAAATCGATTTTTTGGGGATCTTTGCGTGATGTTGCTGCTAGTTTTGATGGACCATGGTTAGTTATTGGTGATCTCAACGATATCACTGCTCAAAGTGAAAAAAGAGGTGGCAACCCTTTCTCATCTTCATCCCTTAACAGGACCATTTGAGATTTTAGAATGAATTGGTCCTGTAGCATATCGATTAGATCTTCCACCGAACCTAACCGGAATCCATAACGTGTTCCACGTGTCCCAACTACGAAAGTATTATATTGACCCTTCGCACGTTATAGAACATCTTGATATACCTCTCCAGAGCGACCTCACCTTTGTAGAACAGCCCGTTCATATCCTAGATTTTCAGGTTTGTGAGCTTAGGAATCGTAGGATACCGCAAGTTAAGGTCCTTTGGAGGAATCAGAAAGTAGAAG
>JACFYI010003693.1:103667-118637 GCA_014898755.1 Handroanthus guayacan
AAGAGAGCTTTACATATAAAATTCTAAATAAGGACCTTACCTTCAACCACTTGGGTCAAGTCCGTGCCTTCCTCTCCTGTCAAGGCGTATGCTCGTGCTTTGACCTGGGGACGTCTAGCTACTCACTGTTGCTGGTTCTGCATCCCTGCATTCCCGCTCTTCTTGTTGTTCTTTGGACAATCCTTAATGGTGTGCTGGTCACTCCCGCAGATGAAACACTTGCTCAATTTCTTCCAGCACTTTTCCTCTGTGTGGCTCGTGCCACCACAGTGCCCACATTTCCCAGTAAAACTTATAGCATACGAACAAAAATAAGAGTTGAAAGAATATGAGCATAACAAATGATAGGACAAGAATGTGATATAGATACGAGTCAAGGCATTCAAACGATCAATATTCATATATATACATATTGGAAACAATTATCACATTCAAGTCAATCGGCTGAAACAAGCTATTTGGTAGGTCATCACCCTTATAACTTCAACAAAATATTTCTCCTCATCTCTCCAACTCTCGAAGGAGCTCATTCATTCAAAACGTACAGTCGACGTACGTGCGTAGGATAGCTATTCAGAATTCTACCTCCAAAATTCATCCGAGCTACCCGACAAACAGGGATTTCGAGGGTCCTAGTCGACAATCCGATATTATCCAAGTTCGGTTCCCAAGAAACTCCCCAGGGCCTACATTCATTCATTCGTATGGCTTAGAGAAGAAACGGACATTCAATAAACAATAAGCCGGCAAGGTATTACGTTTTATGGCCAACAATAACAAATGACATTTCAATTAGGTCAAACGTATTCAATCGATCAATCATTTCGGAAATTAGACTATGGACTAGGGAGATTACGTTTTAAAACTTTGTATTATATTAAAATGATTGGATATGGACTCAAGATATCAAGAAATAGGGTTTTAAAACTTAAAACATAAATTTTGGACCGAAACTGGGCGCTTGGGCTCGCAAACGGGCACTTGAGCGCCCAAAACGCAAGATTTGGCCCGAAGCTGGGCGCTTAAGCGCGGGTGAACAGTAATTTCTGCACCAAAGTGGGCGCTGGAGCGCCTAGATGCGCGTGCTTAAGCGCTCACTCTCAGGTTAAAATCCAATTTTTCGTCTTTTGATTTTCTTTGAATTTTTTTATCTAAAAATACATTTTTGAGATTTTTACATACGTAAAAACATTTATATAACATCGTTTTGGATTTTGATTTTGAAAATTTTCGAAGATCGTTTTCAACGTCTAATCCTATGGTTTTGTCCATATCTTTTGTTTCTAACCAAATGTTTAGCTCGTTTCTCCTCCTAGTCTATGGTCCAACATTTAACATCAATTCCAAGCAATGGTATATAGTTTGAGATGGTTCAATAAACTTTGGGTTGACTCGTATTCAAGACTTTAAGCATGGAATAGCATGAATAGCATAATAATCACAAGTTCACATGCTCATAGAACATCATGAATTCAATAACGCGAAGCATGCTCGAATAATCAATGAAAAGCTAGAAACACATGCTCATGGAGACTGGAGAATGCTATAAATCTTACCTCTTATCGCTTATATCCAAAAATATGGTTGAACCAAGCTAGAATTGACACCTATAACCACATATATACATTTATGTTAAACACTAACATATATACATATATCACTTAATCAATCCTTAAACACAAACCTAAGGCCACTTACCAAGAGTTGGATGAGAGCTCACACCCACAAGAACCCCTTAAAGCTGTCCGGTTGAGAGGATAATAAAGATGCAAGTATTTTTGTTAAGTGCAAGAGAGTTTAAGTGTTGAAGTTTCTGCAGAAATTATGAGCAACTTAGAGCTTATTTATAGAGGCAATTTAGGGTCAAAATGAGGGAATCCATAAGCCAAAGCCCCTCTAAGCAATATCAACTTCTTTAGGGGATAGGTAGGGTGGTGATGGATGGATGGATGGATGGAAAATCCATCACCAAGGCTGCTGAAATGTTGTTGCTGGCTGTGCTCTTTCTTTTCAGATTTCCTTGCAATTTTCTTCAATTTTAATCTCAATTTTGGTCAACAAAAGTGGCCACATGTTGGGTTGGGTTTTGGCTTGTTTTGGGCTTGTAAATTGGTCATTTGGGCTTGTTTTTTGGGTCGAGACGTGACGTGAAATTGAAATGTATTAGTTCAAAATATTTTTGAATACATAAAATGTTTTTTGGTTTTAAAACGTAGCTCGATTTTAAAATCAAATGAATTTTTGAAAATCGACGATTCAAGAGTTTTATTTAGGGAATTCTCGGGTGTTACGTATGGAACTTAGTTTGGAATGTTTTATTCCTCTTTTGAGAATTATAGTGTGATTTGTTAAGTTGTATGCTTTTCGTATTGATTTTAGAACGTATTGGTTTTAGAATGCATAGAATGCGAGTGTCGCACCTCGGGTCTCGGGTCGGAAAGCTTACCGGGATTTCGGGAGGGTGTCACAGATATTATTTTTAAATTAATGTTTATTCGTTTGCGCCTAGACCAAAACCCAAATTTTAATCTGACTTCTTTTTTTTTCTATTCTGAGTCCATATTTCACTTCAATAAGCTCTTCTAAATCCAAGTCTACGTTTCTATATGTCCGAAAATTGATTGGAAATAATTGATCGAATTCGAATTGATGATGAATCTTCGTCTCGTTATTTCGGACTATTGTTAAGAATTTCTGAGTAAATTCGAATTACTGATCATGTCCAATTATTGTTGAAGCTTCATATTGTCATAATTCAATTATTTGCATTGTTGAAAACCGATTGATCGATTAATTATTGGGACCGGGAGCCTCAAGAGGAACATTGGGCTGCATCGGGCCGACATATGAACCTTTGGTAGGTCTCCCAAATAGTTGGACCTAAGCTTGGTTCAACCTGTGGATAGTCCTATGAAAATCTAGAGTAGATGTGCCAAAGGGCTAGTCCTAAGGTTCGTGATAGACCGTGCTACGGCGACTGGCCTTAAAATTGATGCTCCTCGAGTGGCCACTCAAGGTAGCAAAGGAGGGATAAGGTGTTACATTGTCATGTTGACATGTTGATTATTTTGAGGGTATAAAGGTGACAGATCTACCAAATACTAGTTCTGCTTTGCTATACGATTGTGTGAATTGTTTTACGCTCATATTTGAGCTACTCGTTTGATTTACGCTCGGGTTGGGCTATTTGTTTTGTTTGAATTATCACAATCGTTTAGCATATTTATTTCATCTATTGCATTGTTGCCTCTATACCTTTCTGTTGGATATCCATACGACTGTATGATTTGTTTTTCACTCTTGTATGAGTTACTCATTTTTGCTTGATCCCTGAATTATCACAATCATTTATTACCCTTGTCTATTTCATCCCTGGCCTTGTTGCTGCCATACCGAATTCGTTGAATTACTGTGTTCATTTACCATTCCATAGCTATGTTTCTTACTAAGTCAGTGGACTTATTCACATATATTACCATGTGTAGGTGAATACGCATTTGGAGCTTGTTAGCTAAGTTTCACGCTCTTTTGCTTTGGTTTAATTTAATAGTTTATATGAATGATGTTGTATATGGCTTATAGCCATTAGAATTGTTGTAGGTTGAAAAGTTTGTACATTATGTTATGCTTAGCTTTTGGGACTTGCGACCTTGAGAAATTTTTGGAGTTGTATAGATTTGTTGGTATGTTGTTTAGCTATTTCTTTTGTAATTCTGTTAGCTCGCTAGAGGTTTACTGATCCACAGGTACCGTTACCGACCTAGGAGCGGCTGTTCCTGGATCTCGGAGTGTTACAGTCGTCGCGGCGTGGTCGACCACGAGCCTAAGAGTAATCCCTCGAAAACCTACTTCCAGGCTCCCTTAAAATTACCCGACATTAGGAAAGCCCCAAGGTTGAGATCAATGATCATTATCGTCCCAGTATTTCCCCTTAGAGTTTCCCCCGGGACCCAACATTTATGCATTAAGGCTATCAATGGAAAGATATAGCTTGGAATTTCCAAAAATCATAATATGGTATCAAAATTTGAGTGATCGGGTACAAGAATTTAGGAAATTGAACTGGGGATATAGGAATTCTATTTGGATCATCATATTAGATTTAAAAGACATAGGATGTGATTTTTGAAAGCATTTTAATGAAAAACATTAAACAAGTCGGTTTTGAGAGTCTTTGGTGCGACAGTAATTTTTCAGGTTACTTTGAAAATATAATTAGCTGAGTTAAAATTGGAAATTTGATTCTACTATGATCTAGACTCAATAAGCTTTCCAATGGTGGGTTTATATTGGAAATCTATTTAGTAGATTTTTAGTTATAAAATTTTAAAGTTGACTTATGGTTCTGCCGTAACCCCAAGTCACTTTAACATGTTTGGCTTTAATAAATTTTTTGGGAAGAATGCTTCATAGATTTCATAGATTCTTGAGTCTATCATTATCTACAGTTAATAAAGTTTCTAACGAATATTTTTGGACTGATTTGGTTAAGGAAAGCTTGGGTTTCAATGGTTTGAAGTTGGGAGATATATTAGAGCATATTCCAGTAGGTTCCCTGCTCCCTGGGTAAACTGGCAACTTCAGATCAAATGGTATTTTTGGTTTTTTTCCTTCATAGGTTTGGGTAATTCTTGGTTTTGTTGATAACTACACTTAATAAGGTTTCAAATGGTGTAAATTTTGGATTTTTTTGGATGTGTGGAAGTCCAGTTATGAATTTTTGAAATTAGGGTTATAGCAGAGACCTCCCCTATTTTGGCCAAAATAGCAAGTATGATTCAAATGAATTTTTCTACCATTTTTCTCTTTATTTTTCTACTACATTTGATTGAAATAATATTTTCGAATGCTGAATCGAAATAATTTCGCCATTTTAAAGTTTTTCGGATAGTAGCGATTAAAATTGTTTAAAACGGCGCTAAGTTTAAAATTTTAAAACTTAGGGATTTAAATGAAATTGCAAGAATCTTTTGGGTCTAAAATATTATTTTGACGTTAATAAGGTGGTTTTAATAAATTTTGGACCGAAGAAAATTTTTAAAAAGAATTTTTTCTTTATCGAGAAATTTTAACCGTAATTGAAGTTTCAAAACTTAAGGGTAAAAAAAATATATGCTTATGAAAGTCTTTGTAAAAAAAAATAATATTTTCAATAATTTTTTAATATAAAATAAATTTTTTGAAAATAATAAAATATTTTTAATTGTGAGAAAATCTCAAATCGGTGAAAAATCGATTACCGATTAAAGTTTTTCTCGAAAACGTTTTAAACATTTATTGATCAAATACGAGGGTTTAAAAATTAAATTAGAAAAATTTTTGGGGTCTCACATTCCCCTTCCCCCCCAAAAGAATCTGGTTCCCATATTCTCATTTTTACTTGTTTAGGTTGAATTATCTACTCACAATGTTCTTACGCTCCCAAATAACCATTTCTTATTTTCGTATTTCTCTATAAAGCTTTACTGAGAATATCTCTCGAATCTAATAATTTATGATACGAGCAAGATTTCTATATTCGCAGAGCAATATGGATTTCGAATATAAGTCTAAAAGCAATATTAAATGGTCATATTCTCGAAGGGCAGATCAATCTCCTAGCATATCCAATCGGAATAAGGAAACATGTGGCACGAGGGCCCGTGTTGCACATAAATTCTGAGTTAAGGATGTACCTTTATTAGCTTAAGTGGGGGTTCGTTCCTTCCTCTCCAATTAAGGCGTAAGCTCGAGCTTTCACTTGAGGTCGTCCGGCTGTGCCTGGTTGCTGTTTGTTTTGCATTCTAGCACTAACATTCTTTCCATTTTGTGGACAATCTTTCATCGTATCCTGGGCACTTTCATAAATTAAATATTTTTCTTGCTTCTTCCAACACTGTTCCTCAGTGTGTGAAGTGCTTCCACAAAATCTGAAATTTCCTTTTCCATTTACTGCCGGAGCTTTGGCCTTCTCTGTCTGTGTTAGATTTTTCAATGTCACTTTAGGTTTCTTCCTATTGAAACCTTTGTTGCCTTTATCTTGGTCGGGTTTTCCTGACCACTCCTCTTTTTGTTTTTCATTTATATTCTGAAGTTTTTGGAATTCAGCCTCTCGCTCCATTGCCATCTCTACGGTACTGTCATAATTTGAGGGTCGACCAATGGCTAAGGCTCGCCTCAGGTCAGGCCTTAAACCTTCTACAAACCTTCTCTTACGTCTTTTCTCGTCCGCCAAAATATGTGGTGCGTACTGAACAGCCGACTATATTTGGCTTCGTACTTCGCCACAGTGAGAGTTCTTTGCATCAGATTCATAAACTCCTTTTCCTTTATGTCCCTTATTACTTGAGGGATATATTTCTTTAGAAATTCTTTTCTGAATTCTTCTCATGTTCCTTCCAATTCTCCCCTTTCCCATTTCCTTACAACTACCGCCCACCAGTGGCAATGCCACTCCCTCAAATAAATACGCGGCATATTTCACTTCTATCAATCTATGTGTTACGCCCCCCAAAATCCCGATAATATTCTGTCCTGAGATCCGGAGTGCGCGTCTCGCTATCGGATACATTTTAAAACCAATTCAGAAATTAACACTTAACGATTCAAACTAAAGTTCCCAACAGAAAAATATCATTACATGCTAAAATGTTCCAAAATACATGAAGCATCTAACTTAATAATACAATCCACCTATCTATACATTCTATAAGTCCACAAGTCCAAAAGCAAAAGATTGATCCAAAATACATAAATGCGTAAAATCCCAAAATAAGTGATAACAATCTATCATAGTGCATAATCAATCATACGTCAAGTCTTACAAACCTACAAGATGATATAGAGTCATGAGTCCACTGACCCAGTAAAACTTATAGTAGGAATTGAGAATATGGAATTCAAATAAATGAGCATATCGACAATAAGACAAGAATGTGATTTGATAACAATTTCAAAAATAATCAAAACGTTCACAATCAGACAAATATCAGAAACAATTGTCACATTCGAGTCAATAGGCTGAATCAAGCAATTTGGTAGGTCTATCACCCTTAATCCCTTATAACTTCAGCATATACATTTCATCCTTATCCTCCAACTCTCGAAGGAGCATCATTTATTCAGATAGCACAGCCGACCTACATGCTTAGAATAGCTCTTCAGAATTCAACCTCCAGAATCCATCCGAACTATCCAACATTCAGGGATTTCCAAGGATTCTAATCGACAATTCGACATTTCCCGAACTCGGTCCCCAAGGAAACCCACAGGGCCAAACATTCGTTCATTCATTCAGGCTTGAAACAAATGGGACATTCAATCATTTAATGAGGCCATTATGGCACAACGTTGATTGGCCATCAATTCAAGCAACATTTCAAAATAGACCAAACATATCAATCGATCATTTCAAAATTTGGGCTTTGGACTGGAGGGTTTTTATTCTAAAGCTCAAATCACGCTGAAAGATCGGATATGGACTTGATATGTCATGAATTAAAGATTAAAAATCGAGTTTAGTTAAGGGAATAGGCGCTTGGGCGCTCCAACAAAATTTTTTGGTAGAAGCTGAGCGCTGGGCCGCCCATATGGGCACTTAAGCGACCAAGCTTCTGGAAAAATGGGTTGTTTTGGCTGAGGTTGGGTGCTTGGAAAAATTGGTTGTTTTGGAGTAGTCATGAGAATTTAGCAAGGCTTTGGATTCTCACAATCATGGAATCAAGCTTACAGTAGCAAGAATAACAAGACAACAACATGGGTTCTCAATATCAACTTATCAAGGGACCTCAAACATTCAATAGCTCAAAGCATGCTCATTCTTTCAAGTAAAAGCTAGAAACATATGTTCGTAAGGAGAATGAAGAAGCCATAAGTCTTACCTCTAGAAGCTAAAACTTGAAAATGTAAGTGATCTGAGCTTAGTTTTCAAGAACCTAAGAAAATATACATACTTATGTCAAGCTCTAAACAAACATATCATTAAACATTCTTAATTACCAATCTTAAGCCAACTTACCAAGAGTTAAGATAAGAGCTCACCACCTCAATCCCCCTTGATGAAATCGGTTTTTGAGAGAAGCCAAATTGCAAGTGAAGTTCAAAGTGCTAAAGTATTTTAGAGAAGTAGAGTTTGCAAAAAATTCTTATCACTAAAGAGGCTTATTTATAAATGATTTAGAGGGGTTTCTAAGCAAGGACAACTCCACACAAGGCTTTACATGCAATTAGGCCAAGCTTCTTCAAGAAGCCAAGGCAAGAGTCGATGGCTATGATGGAAAAATCCCATCCAAGGAGAAGGGTAGGGCTGTTGCTGCGGTTGGACTGTTTTTGCAGATTTTATTTTCTCTTTTTTTTTTTTTGAATTCAAAGATGCTATCTCTTGGTCAACAAAAATATCTAGGGTTTGGGCCAAGAATTGGGCTTGTTTAGTGGGCTTTCGAGACTCGTTTTGGGTCGAGAAGTGATGAAAAAAATAAAACTTGATTAATTAGAAATCTTTTGAATGTACGAGACGTGTTTTGATTTTAAAACGATGCTTGTGATTTTGAAATCAAATAAATTTTCAAAAAATCGATGGTTCAAAATTTTATTTAGGAAAATTTTCGGGGTGTTACACTCTCCCTCCCTTAAAAGAATCTGGTCCCCAGATTTATACCTTATTCGAACAAGTGAGGATACTTGTTCCACATCTCATGCTCACGTTCCCATGTAGCCTCTTTCACTTTCTGATTTCTCCAAAGTACCTTAACTTGCGGTATCCCACAATTTCTAAGCTCACGAACTTGGAAATCTAGGAGACGGACAGGCTGTTATACATAGGTGAGGTCACTCTGGAGAGGAATATCGAGATATTCTATAACATGCATGGGATCAGGATAGTATTTTCATAGTTGGGACACGTGAAATATGTTATGAATTCCAATTAGGTTTGGAGGAAGATCCTGTCGATACACCACAGGACCGATTCATTCCAAAATTTTGAATGGTCTCGTATATCTAGGACTTAGTTTTTTAGCCTTGCCCATTCTCCAAATTCCTTTCTATGGTGTGATTTTAAAAAAATACTCGATCTCCCACATTGAACTCCAAATCTTTCCTGCGCTTATTTGAACTTGGCGATCCTGAGCTGTTTTTATGTTCTTCTTGATGATCTGAACTTTATCTATAGCTTCTTGAATTATCTCGGGCTGCAGTGCATCATTTTCTAAGCTCGAGGTGCTCTTGATCTCATCTATGTCCCACCAATGAAGGGGTGATATGCATTTCCTACCATACAATGCCTCATTTGGAGCCATTTGAATTAAAGCTTGGAAGCTGTTATTATAGGCGAACTCTACCAGTGGAGATGCCTATCCCAATTTTCTGGGAAATTCAGAACACATGCACGTAGCATATCTTCCAATGTTTGAATCATCCTCTTCGATTGTCCATCTATCTGGGGATGTGCAGTAGTACTGAATAGCAATTCCGTCCCCAGATGTCTTTGTAGGCTTTTCCACAGCCTCGCTGTGAATTTGGGATCCCTGTCGGAGACAATACTTTGAGGAATCCCTTGTAATCGTATTATCCCCTTTATATAAATCTCAACGAGTTTTTCGGCATTATACTGGATTTTGACAGGCAGAAAATGTGTCAATTTGGTAAGTCTATCTACCACAACCTAGCTATTGTCACATCCACCTCGTACCACAGGTAGACCTGTTACAAAGTCCATGGTAATCTGTTCCCACTTTCACTTAGAATTAGGAGTGGTTGTAACTTCCCAAATGGTCTCTGGTGTTTTGCTTTTATGAGCTGGCAGGTTAGACATTTCTGAGCATATTCAACCCCGTCCTTCTTCATTCCTTCTTACTAGAACTTTTGTTTTAGGTCCTTATACATCTTTGTTCCTCTAGGAGTGACGAATACTTGGTTTGATATGCTGCAGATAGCACTCTTTCCTTCATTCGTGCAGGAATAACAACCTAATTTTTTAATCGTAATAATCCATCAGTGTTGATACTAAAATTGGATTTCATCTCGCTCTTCAGTAACCCAATTGTCTTCCTCTTGAGCTCTTAGGATCTCACTATATATTTCTAGACAGATACTCATACTTGCTAACCTTCCCTTACAACTTAGAGCATTTGCAACGACATTTGCCTTTTCTGGATGATAGGTAAGGGTGAAGTCGTAATCCTCCAGGAATTCCATCTATCATCGTTGTCTTAGATTCATGTTCTTTTGGCTAAAGATATACTTTAAGCTCTTATGATCTATGAATACTTTTACCTTAGCTCCATACAGGTAGTGACACTACTTTGCTAAGGCAAAGACTGCTGTTGCTAGCTCCAAATCATGAGTGGGATAATTTATCTCATGATTCTTCAGTTTTTTGTGATGCGTAAGCGATTACCTTGCCCTGCTGCATTAGAACACACTGTAATCCTTCTTTTAAGGCATCTATATACACAATAACTCTTTTGACCCATCAGATAGTGCGAGTACTAGAGTTATCGTCAATCTTTTCTTTAACTCTGAAAAACTCTCCTCGCACTATTTATCCCAAACGAATCTCCAATCCTTCTGGGTCAGTCTAGTGAGTGGTTCAACTGGCTTGGAGAAATTTTGGATAAATTTCTGATAATATCCAGCTAACCCTAAAAAACTTCTCACTTCCGTGATCGTTTCAGGTCTTTTCCACTTCAGGACTGCTTCGCCTTTTTCTGGGTTTGCTTCTAATCCATTTTTTGATATGATATGACCCAAAAAAGTCACATTCTTGAGCAGAATTCACACTTACTGAATTTAGCATATAACTTGTGCTTCTTCAGAGTCTAAAAAACAATTCTCAAATGCCCCTCATGCTCCTTTTTAGATTTGGAATAAACCAGAATATTATCTATGAAAATAACGACAAAGCTATCAAGGTATGAGCGAAAGACTCAATGCATTACGTCCATAAATGCCGTAGGAGTATTGGTTAGTCCAAAAGGCATGACGTCAAACTCAAAATGCCCATAATGGAAATTAAATCCAGTATTAAAAATATCCGTTTGTCGTATCTTCAACTGATAGTATCCCTATTTTAAATCTAGTTTAGAGTAGACAGTTGATCCCTGAAGATAATCAAATAGCTTGTCTATATGAGGTAAGGGATACTTATTCTTGATGATTACTTTATTCAACCCTCGATAATCGATGCACATCCTTAGTGACCCAACATTCTTTTTCACAAATAGGACTGAGCTTCCCAGGGTGAAGAGATCGATCTTATGAAATTCTTCTTTATCAATTCTTGTAAGTGCTCTTTAAGCTCCTTTAGTTTTATTGGTGCTATTCTATAGGGAGTTTTCGAGAATGGCGCTATCCGAGGGATTGTTTCAATCACAAATTTAATCTCTCGATCCGGGGGTAGTAAATTCAACTCTTCTGAAAATACCTCAGGAAACTCATTAACCACCTTAACATCCTTCAATTGAATCTTGTCTTGAGGTTTATTTATCAGATAGGCTAGAAATTCTTGTCCGCCTCTTTTAATTATCTTTCTGGCTCTTACTGCTAAAATGATGGGTACACCATCATTTTTGTCTGTACTCAAGCTACCAACTCCTACTCCGGTACCTAATTTGACTGTTTTGGCATAACAGTCAACTATAGCCTAGTGTCTGAATAACCAATCCATTCCTAAGATAGGTCGTAGCCTTGGATTGGTAATTTTGTCAAGTCAGCATTAAAGTTCTGATTCTTAATGACTACATGGCATTTTGGATATTTAATCCTAGTCTCATAACATCACTTTACTGGAGTGTGAATTACATAGGAGATGTTCATATTTTCGGATGACAAGTCTATTTTCTTAGCACAATCAAGGAAAATAAAAGAATACGTTGCATCAGGATCAAAGAGAACTTTACAAATAAAATTCTGAATGAGAACTTTACCTTCTACAACTTGGGCAGCGTCTGTGCCTTCTTCTCTTGTCAAGACAAATGCTCTTGCTTTGACCTGAGGATATTCAGTTGTACCCTGTTGTTGCTTCTGCGTCCCTGCATTCCCGTTCTTTCTATTTTTGGAGCAATCTTTGATGGTATGCTGGTCACTCCTATAGATGAAACATCTGCTCAACTTCTTCCAGCATTGCTCCTTGATGTGATTTGCACCACCATAATGCCCACACTTCTCCTTTTCTTAGTTTGCCGGAGCTTTTTCTTTATCTGCTTGCGCATATGTACTTCCAGCCTTGAGCTTTTTATTAAAGTAGCCCTTTTTCCCTTTATCTAAATTCGACTTGCCCATCTACTTGCCCTTTTTCTTATCACCGATCTTATGGAGCTTCTGAAACTCTGCTTCTAGTTCCATCGCCGTTTTCACAGCACTATCATAGTTCTGGGGCCTATTGATGGTTACCGCTCTCTTTAAATCAAGTTTTAGGCCTTCCACGAACTTCTTTCGTTTTCTTTCTTCATCCGCTAACACATGCAGAGCATATTGTATTAGCCGATTGAACTCGGCCTCATACTTGCTATGGATAGAGATCCCTGAATCAATATCATAAATTCTTTCTCTGACAAGTCTCGGATTACCTGTAGAATGAATTTCCTTAGGAACTCTTCCTTGAATCGTTCCCAAAAGTTCTCTACTCCATTTCTCTCCTATTTTTTTTCAATGATTGCCCACCAATGGCATGCCGCCCCTTCAAACAAATATGTGACATACTTAACCTTTTGTAAGTACGTATAGTTCAAAACTCGAAAAATTTTCTCAACCACAAATAACTAAGACTCGGCTTTGCGATATCGGGCTCACCATCAAAGTTAGGTGGATTAAACATAAAAAAACCCAGCTAACATTTTATCCTTCGATTTCTCTTCTTGCCCTTGTCTTTGATGACCTTGGGGTTGATCCCGATTTAGGGCTTGTCTTAATAAAGTAAGAAGTTGTTTAGCTACAAGCTCATTCTGCGGAGGATTTCCTTGGTGAGGTTCACGTTGTACTTGAGGGTTTGGTTCAGATTGTTCTTGTTGAGGCATAGGATTTTCATCAACATTAGGGGTGTCTGGTGCCCTAATTTTCTCGAATAATACCCGTCTTGGTCTCCCTTGTTTTCTTGTAGGTCGATTCCGGGGTACATTGCCACTAGATGACATCTTGATCTAATTTTTATAGAGTTCATATTTTAGCAGCAATATTGGGTTACTAAAGTACATAGGCGGGCATACTTACTCATAAAGCAAGAAGTGGCAATATTTCAAATTGGGATAACATAAGAGCACTTTATTCATTCCAATCAATGCCAATCATTACACATTTAATCGTTCTATGGTTATGGAACTATCTTTAAAATATAAATGAAAGAGGGCTCCCTAACCATATCCAAAATGGGGACACACTAATACTAGTGTATACAAAATATTCTAGCTATCCTAAGCTAGAGTCCCCTCTAATAAAGTTATTCTTAAAGTTAACCCTAATATATACAATACCTAAACGAGAAAAGAAAAGAAAAGAAAAGAAAATCCCACAATCACTATTCAACCATCCAATCCACGTCAAGCACCCAACGGGCGATGAGGATCTTTAGCGGGCTCCTTCTCCGGCTCCTCGTTCGGGTCCTCCTAGAGTTTCTCCTCCGGATCATCCTCCGGCTCATCATCGTCATTGTTATGTGCCTCGAGAGCTGGCCTACAACCCACATCATCTAACATTTGCTCCGCCCATGCAGCAGTTGCAACATCATCATCAATCGGGGGTGGAGGCCGTACACTAATTCGGGTCGTCATGCGTGCCCTCTTCCTCGGTGGGCCTGTAGAGGGTCCAACTCGATCTCTCGCTAGCGGTGGAGGTATGCGTGCTTCCGGTGCTGAAGGACAAGGTGATCGTCTCTCATAACCTCCTCCCCAAACATCGATGGGATGAAAGGAACCTGAAACCTTGGGACCACTGCCTCTTTCGCATGATCCTGTGCCAGCCACTCCATAGCACCCATGGAGTCCATCGCCTGACGAAACACCTTGTCTACCTTAGCAGCGAGTTCCCCGCTTGATCTGATTAAAGTAAAGTCGATTCTGTGCTGCCATATTCTTGAGAGTATATGTTGGGATCGATGTCTTGAGGCCATCCTTTCCATCTAGTCCTGGGCCCATTGACTATAGACCTGATACAATCGATGCTTCTTTAGATACGCATTCTTTCAATAATCCCTCTCACGGCAAAGCTCCTCGATGATCGCATCGTAATCTACCTTCTGCTTTTTGAGAGGCTTGATGATACTATCGCTATCGCTATGATTTGACTCCGAGCTCATCCAATCATTTGCCTTCCCCTTGCCTTAATCCATCTAGCACGCCACAAAAGAACAAACGAAATCAATAACGAGAAACAAGGTTAAAGGCAAGATTCTATAAGTCTAAACCAATGAGGTTTCTTATCCTAGGTTTTGATACTACCTGTAACGCCCCCCGAAATCTCCGTAATATTTTGTCCCGAGATCTGGAGTGCGCTACTTGAGATCGGATACATTCTAAAACTAATTCAAAAATTAACATTTAACGATTCAAATTAAAGTTCCCAATAGAAAAATATTATTACATGCCAAAATGTTCCAAAATACATGAAGCATCTAACTTAATAATACAATCCGTCCCCAAAATAAGCGATAACAATCTATCATAGTGCATAATCAATCATACGTCAAACCTCATGAGCCTACAAGATGATATAGAGTCACGAGTCCACTGATCCAGTAAAACTTATAACAGGAATTGAGAATATGGAATTCAAATAAATGAGCATATCAACAATGAGACAAGAATATTATTTGATAACAATTTCAGAAATAATCAAAACGTTCACAATCAGACAAATATCAAAAACAATTATCACATTCGAGTCAATAGGCTGAATCAAGCAATTTGGTAGGTCTGTCACCCTTATAATTTCAACATATATATTTCATCTTTATCCCTCCAACTCTCGAAGGATTATCATTTATTCAGAGAGCACAGCCGA
>JACFYI010003694.1:7993-24488 GCA_014898755.1 Handroanthus guayacan
ACTATTAGTGTTTTAAGATTTAATTTAAGGGGTTTATAGGGTCCTTACAATATTATTTGTTTTAATGGCTTGAGAATACGGCCCCACTGCTGGAGCCTTGTCTGTCTCAATGGCTTCCTTACCTAGATAGGTTCAGTACCACCATAAATATAATGCATAATTATATTTGTGCAAACATAGTATAGTAATAGTATAATGAAAATAATGAAAATAATTAAAAGAGGAATTATATTGCATTATGAGCCTGATCAAAATATATATTACTCTATATTATAAGCATGGAAATGCGTGCTACAGCGACTGCGGCGCGTGCACATCATTTTTTGCTCACCTTTTGCTCTCTCATCCCTCCTGCCCAAAATGGCGCCGTATAAAGCATTGCTGCTATTTGTAATTGTTCTTTGTGCAAGGATGCTTGTTCTTTTCGTGGGCCCCGTGTTTTGTTTGGGGGAAGTGGCCCCTGTTAGAAAAAGGTTATTTTTTTTTTTTTTTTGGCTTCTGCTATTGATGCTTGTTCCTTCTGCATTAATGTTTGTGCTTTATGTGGGTCCCGCTTTTGTTGTGGTTTTTTTGGTTAGAAGAAAGTAATTTTGATTTTTTTAATTGGGAAGCGCGTAGTAGAGCACCCGCCGCGCGTGCAGAGCTTTAATTTGTCTTGTTTTCCTTGCAAAAGCAAGTATGCTTTGGAAACGTATTCAATTGTTGTATTGAAAAAAGAGCCTTTCTTTCCTTTTAATTGTAAGTGGTTTTGCAGTAGCTATGTAATAAATTAATGATAATTTAATTAAAATAAATTATGTTTGTATTGCTATTTAACAATTTTTATTGAAAAAATATTAATGATGATAATATAATAATAATGATGGTAAGTAAACATAGAGAGCATGGAGCGTCGGGTTGTGTGAAAACAAAAATGCAATAGTATTAGTTGTTGCTTTGAATTTTTATACTGGACTTATTTTTAATGATAATATTAAATAAATATTAAAAAAGTGCCTATATATGTATAAAAAAATATAATATAATAAAAAATTTTAAAAAATTATTTGTGTGATGACGTAATAAGTTAATGACAATTTAACTAAAATAAATTACGCTTGCATTCAATAAATGAATATCAAGTTATGTGTGTTTACGATTATTGGTGTAAAGAGAAAAAGTGGTGAAATAATTGAAATAACTTTTCTCTCTTCTCTTTTATTGTGTGGATTGAAAAAATTGATGTGGAAATTTTTTATGCTTGACTTATTTTTAATGATAATATTAAATAAATGTTAAAAAAGTGCGTATATATATGTATAAAAAAATATAATATAATAAACAAATTTTAAAAATTAATTGTGTGATGAGGTAACAAGTTAATGACAATTTAACTAAAATAAATTACGCTTGCATTCAATAAATGAATATCAAGTTATGTGTGTTTATGATTTTTTGGTGTAAAGAGAAAAAGTGGTGAAATAATTGAAATAACTTTTCTCTTTTCTCTTTTATTGTGTGGATTGAAAAAATTGATATGAAAATTGTACCTTTTCTTTTTTCTTTGCTATGAGTAATATTTATAAATAGGGTGATATTTAATTATTAAAACAGTAATAGTAGTTGTAGTAGTAGTAATAATAATAATAATAATAATAACAATGATGGTAAGTAAAGATAATAAAAAACATGTATATTAAAAAAACATGTATAGTAGTAGTAATAATAATAATAATAATAATGATGATGATGATGATGGTAAGTAGAGATATAGTTAAGCCAATTGTTAGGAAGCATGATAATAAAAAAATTAAAAATAAATATTAAAAAAACATGTATATATCTATATATATATAATATAATATAATATAATAAGTTAATGATGTTTATATAATAAATAAAAAATTAAATACTAAGAAAACATATATATATATTATTTTGTACATTATTTTGTTTGTTTAAGCTTTTGATAATTTCATTGGACTTTGAAAAAGCAACTTTTCAAAATATTCATTTATTGTCTAGGTATTTGCAGGGTTTCGTGATTCCCCAGGGAGAGAGAATTTATTGGCTCTTCTTCCGAGAAAAAGTGCTTGGTTCCTGTCCTTCATCTTCCCTTCTCTATCCAACGGAATTCTATCTTTATCTTTCCTTTTCACTATATTTTCTTTCCAAACGTCCATTTTTGTTTTTTTTTTTTTTGTTTTTTTGGGTATTTTGGAGTTTGAAATTGATGTTAAGTTATTTTAATTTTTCCTTGCTTCTGAGCCATGGATGGAGAAGAAAGTGTATGAATGGTTTGAGAAAAATTGCTACTCTGAACTCACCATCAGTAAGCTTTATTTTCTTCTTCTCACCAATCAAGGGGAAAAAAAAACTATTTTAGAAATTTTTCAAGTTTCTTGATTTGAGGTTGAGTTTTGATTTGTATGATTTAAGATGTGGTTTCTCCCTTCTTTTTTTTTGCTTTTTAAAGCCTATGTTTGATTTTTGATTTTGTGAGTTATATTTTTCTATCTTTTCTTGATTTTTGAAGCCTGGGTTTTGATTTAATTTTTATTTTTTATTTTTTATTGTAGATGTTTCCAAGTTTTCTTACTTTTTAGAGCTTAGGTTTTGATTTTTGATTTTTGGGTTGTGTATTTATCAATCTTCACTTGCCTTTTAAAGCCTCTGTCTTGATTTTTGATTATTTAGATTGTGGATTTTTCCATACTTCCTTTCTCTTTTCTTAAGGCATTGGTTTTCAATTTTTATTCTTTGGATTGTAGATTTTTCCATGTTCTCTTGCTTTCTAAATCTTAGGATTTGTTTTGTGATTACTTGGATTATGGACTTTTCATGTTTTCTTGCTTTTTAAAGGGTGGCTTTTAATTTTGATTCTCGGGTTTTTCAATTTTTGATGATCTCTTTTTAATTTGGATTTGATTTATATTTCCATCAAACTCACTTATTAGAGCTGCTGAGAAAGCTTTGCAAAGTAAATTTGCAGGAAAGAGCCCATGTCAAGCTTGGTTCTTCTTAGGGTAATAAGATGTGCATCCTATGCTATTTTAGAGTTTTTACACAGAATGCATGTAAAATTATTCAAACTGTGAAGAATTAATAGTAGGATAAGGAATATCTACAAGCTATAACTTAGGCTCTTGAAGTTGATTTGAAATGAATAAAAATCCTAAATATATTGTTCAATTGAGCATAAGGAAATATGTTAAATGTTAGAGCAAAGTGAATGTTTGGTGGTTTAAACCTTGAAGTGACGAGTTGATCTTGAGTAAGAGGGTATTGAGGGAGCTCATAAGCTCTTTAGAACTATATATAAGATGTTTTAGAGCTTACAAGATGTGAAGTTATTTGGTGAATTCTTTAGAAAAGAGCTTATAAACTCCAAAATTAAGAGAGTGCCCTTGAACATCTTATAAGATGTAATGAAGAGCTTATTAAGCTCACCCATAAACCTTCTAAGATGATAGATCTTGTAAGCTTTTATTTATAAGATCTCAATATGTCTTTCAATTTTAATCATCTTATCTGTAAAATTATCATCTAACATCTTTGTAAACTCTATTATACACTTCAATAACTTATAGTTACGTAAGATCTAATATTTTATAAATTCCAAAAATATCTTTCTATATCTATAAAATATAAGTGCTTATAAGATATTTTAACTAAGTTTGGGCAAACACCATTTAAAGTTAGTTATGACCATCTAAGATTGAATCATGTTGTACCTGTCATTTAAACACCCCAGGAAGCCTTTGATTAATCTTTGAATGGAACTTTATTGTATCTGAAGTCTCTATGTTGGTGTATGCACCAAGAGACAGATTTATGCCATTTAATTATTCTGACTTTTGCTTTCTCTGAGAATGTATCGTTGTTTTGTCCCAATTCATGTATTCAAATAAATGATCAAGCCTTCACAAGGATGCGATATGATGTTAGAGCATATCCAAAACACTTGCATGAACCACTAAGCCTTCTAAAAGAATTGTAGCTCTCAGATGAGTGATCCTCTGGAGTGGAGTTGTGAATTCTTGGACTCGTAAAATTAGGAACATAAGTGTGAAATAAGGGTTATTTAGCTTTGAGGCTTAAGTTTGAGATCCTAAAATACTTGTTCCACTACCGAATATCTCCAAATTTATGTATTCTTTATTGGACTGCAAAAGTTTCTTTTATTGCTTTGGCTTCTGTTCACACTTGATGCTACTCATTTTGCATAAGTAAAAGTGATTTCTACTGAGACAAAAATGGAGAAAGCAGTTGATCACTTTTGTGCTTATCCATTGCAGCTTGTGGCCTGCATTTGTTCCAGTTCATGATCCTTCATGTGAAGCACATATTGATATCCAAAACATGGGAACTGTCTTTACTAAAAGATTTGAGGTTGACCTCATTGGTAGCCAAGTTCCAATAAAGCTTATGCATTTGGAAGGATTGTATAAGCTGTTTGTTTCCAAATTTGTATGTTCTGTGCATTCTCAGTTTCAATTCTAAGTTTCTATGTTCTATTTGTTTTCAATCCCAATTCTAAATTTGTATGTTTAATTCATTCTTGGTTTCAAAGAATACCCTTGTGTAGTTATATATTAACAATTGTCAACTCTGTTAGTTTGAAATCTTTTGTGGCTTTAAACTTTATTCGAGTTACATGACTATGCTTTTTTCTTTTTCTTTTTTTTTTGGCCTTTGGAAGTCTTGTTTATTGGCTCACACTTTCTAATTTTCTATTACTTTTTAGCATTTTAGGAACTCCATTTGTAATATTTGCAGTTTATCATTTCTATGCTATCTTCATGTGCTAACAATTTAGGTATGAATACATATCCAGTAAACAATAGACTTGCCACTTGAACTGATTTACAATTCTAATAGCTTCAGAACAATATGCATGCTTATCTCTCTCTCTCTCTCTCTCTCTCTCTCTCAATCTTTAAAACTTGTGTAAAATGCTTATGTGTAACTGACTAGATAGTAGCATTTCCTATTGAGTTGCAAGAAGTGTTTTATTTGTTTGATATCTAAAGAGAATCTAAATAATTCTTATGTCAAGTTCTTCGGGTGCTGTTTACAAATTTCAAATGATAGTAGAAAAATTTATGGCTGATTGGATAAGCTGATAATAAGTGAGCAATACTTTATATGTATTTGTGGTGTCCTCTATATCCTGCTTATGGTTCGGTAATTAGTGCAAAATAGTGCTCAAGTATGTTTTTCCTTTTAACTTTTCCATTTTCCTACTTTAACTGGCATGGGTTCATTTTAGTTGTGAAAAGTTTCCTTTGAACTGATATGATAAATTATCCCTTTTGAACTTTTGTCTACATATTATTGTTTATAAAACTTTTGATTTTGATTTCTTTATGCCAATGAAAATATAATTTAAATATTTGTTGTATGAAGTTCTTGCTAGACATATCAATGTAGGAATTCGGAAAGTCTTACGGGCATATTCTTATGCTCGTAAGTTCTAGGTTTCTTTTGTCGGTGATTGTATGTGTATTGTGATTATAGTAATATTTCTTTTGTTGGAGCAAGAAATTGAGTATATGGCTCTCAAAGAGAAATGCTAACAGAAGAAAGTTTTTATCAATCTTCCCTTTACATCTCAACGCCCTCCAAAAACATCCTTGCATGTTTGCTCAATTTTCATGTGGCTCTTATCTTTAAACTTAAAGGAATTTTCTGAATTTTTGTTTCAGGAACTTTGAGAGAGTTGAACCTGAATTCCTCACACATGCTCAGGTTGATAATGTAGATATGACCAGCATGTGATATCATGATTTAAGTAAATACTATTTGATGCTCTTCTATCTTCAAAGAACTTATTGATATTAATTTTGCATTTTCTTATATGTTCAACAAGTATCCAATGGACTTGTTTTATTTGGTTTTGTTGCAGCTTTTTGGGGGATATGGTCTGTCCGTCTGTCATTGCTGCTTTCACACAGCTTTCAAAGAGGGTTGAGGCTTGCTGATAGCAAGATAGAGAAGTTTGAGAAGAACGTTACCCAGCGAGGTGTTGACCCTGAGGATATAATGAAGAATGGAAACAACTTATTGTACCTGTTTTTCCTTGTGTTCTTCATTCTCATTCTGTTGGATCATGTAAGTATCTACAATCCTTGCTCATTATATTCCCAAGTGGTGCAACACCACCCCTCTTACTGTACCATTAAGCTTCTAAGTTGCTGCTTATTTATACAAAACATATGGAGTGAGAGTTTAAAAGCCGGATACAAGGTTGTATGATCAAATATTTCAATCATTTTATTATGTTATAGTGAGTCAGTCACAGTCAATTCATGTGTGTTCCCTTATTATCAAGAACTATTTGGTTATGAAAACTGTTTTATCATGGATGTGTTTGTCAACTCATTTGCTTGAATACAAGCACGAGTTATAGATTCTAGTGAGGCACAACATAACCTGATTGGTTTGTTCATGTGTTACTGTCTTTCATGCAGAAGACTACATTGTTCAATATGATTACTTCGAAGGAAAGTACATTTACTATTCACGTGTTTACTATGGAGTTGTGTATTTTGTGATAATCTGGGCATGTCAAAGTGTTTAAGCTTGTTAGCACATGTATAGCCATGCTGAATGAGAGCTGTCGGTTAGAATGGAGCTATCAATTAAGGACTAATTCAAGATTCAAATTATTTATCTAATCGTTGTAAGTAATTAGATTAATGAGCTCATTTACAGCTGGACTCATCAAAATTTATTTAAGACCTTAGTAAGAACTCTTTGATTTTTTCATTGTATTTCTATTATGAGCAACTTGCTACCAAGATAGAGAATCAAATTATTGCTTAGTAAATGATCTTTTCTTAATTATTTCTGGTCTCTATGCATTTTTTATTTGTTAAGATATCACCATGAAACTTCTCATGACTACCAGATCATGCATTCATTTCGTATATTAGGCAACTCTCACTTCAAAATTCGCTTTTTCTTTGAAGAAAAAAGAAAAGGAAAATCATGTATCTTTAAAAAGGAAAATTTCAAACTCTTTTGCATAATGTACGGAGCAAAATTTCTTAGTCCAATATTTTTCTACCCACATTATATGTACTTGGATTATATTTTATACAATTTTTTGGATTATCCTCATAGGTTATAAATGGGAATTAAAGAACACGTACAGTGAACTATCTCTCAAGAGTCGAGATCAAATACACAAGTATTGCATCATAAGTTTCAATTTTGCTGTGTAATGATTATATATGCTGGCTTCTAGCTCTAATTGTGATTCAATATTCATAACAAATTTTTGTCTTTGTATATTTGAGTTTACCACAACCGCGGGAAGACGTCTTCGAGATGCTGTGAAAAGTGCTCTTACAAGTGGAGGTAGCAGAGATTTTGGGAGAATGTGCTTGTAGTTATAATTGGCTTGACCTTTTCCACTGTTATTTTTCATTAGAAATAGAAGATAAAACTTATCTTGATGTGAAACTCTTTTTTCAATTTTGATGCAGGTGAAAGATGATTAAATGTTGTCATGCATGATGACTACCTCATATAATGGGTCTTTTGAAGCTTGCTTACTGTATTTGTTAATTTCTTGGCTTTGACATTTGTTGGTTCATCCACAGGTTCTGATTATGAATAGATTGTACATCTTATCTCTTTCCAAAGAAAATTGTTCCAAACTAGTAAAGCAACACATTTTATGGATCTTCAAAAGTTGTGACATATAAAACGACCTTCTGCATTGCTTTTCGTTTGAATTGTAACCTATTAATTAGATATTGAATAGTACTATATTTGGATTTTGGATTTTGGTGAAGAAATGGTACGACCTTTTTGCCTATTGGAGAATTTCAATTTTATGTTTTTTTATATCGCAATAGCCAATTGACTTTATGTTGATTATGAAGTAGTTAACTATCGGGCCTTAATTTTCAGTGTTTTGTCTTTGTTTTTATCTTGAAGATTGCATCTGCCAATTAATTATTCATTTCTCTTGAAATCAACAGAAAGTATCAAAATGAACAAGATATACCTTTTACATAGTAACAGTGATTCTTGCTCTAAAACTTATGAGTATGGGTTAATTTTGAGGTGACTTTGAAATACTTTGTGGCCTTTAATCTGCTACTGCTGTTGTTAATTGTTTGAAAATGTTCTAAAGCTAGGGGACTGCAATACTTGTGGCTGCTGCTTTGGTAGTTCTTGGTGAAACAATTTAAATGGTTATGGTTTATTCCTTTTTTCTGGGAACTTGTATTGGTTGCTCTTGTTGAATATGAGCTATTTTGTGGTTGCTTATTTAAGTTGAGATAGAGGCTGTTTACTACATTACTGAAGTTATACTGCAAGGATCCTCTACTCAGGCATTGTTCCTGTCTCATGTTGATTTTTGTGCAGTGGAGCTGGTGAATCTGGGGTTGTGATAATTGGACATTTTCTTCTCATGTTTAGTATGCTGTGGGGTCATAGTTTTTTGCACTTTTGTGTCGGGGCTTACTGTTACACCTTTTGTTTTGTAAATACTACTATTGTACATTGTGCTATCAAATTCTTTATGGAGCCAACTCATGGAGTTAGGAGTTTTGAAGCCTTTTCAGTCCTATTTTTGGGTTTTGCCATATTTGTAGGCTATGTAAAGATTTATGTCCCCGTCAAATACTTTGTTTTTGTTAATTGCACAGATCAGGGGGTCATTGTTTCAACCCTTTCATTTTTTTGCTAAAGATCTTCTATATTAGTTGTTTAACGTCAGTTTTGCCAGCTGCTGCCAAGAATGGAAAAATAGTTATGTTATTATTAATTGTACGTTAATATATTAGAAGACAGAACATGTATTTATTTATTTATTTAGTTTTGGTGCAAATGTAGTGGTTTATACTTTTGAAGATATCCTCATTAGCTACTGAAATTGCAGCAGGAAACTTATGCATAATCGTAAGGTGGTATATCATATGCTTGCATGGTTATGCTTCGGTACAATATATATGTTTTGCTATCACTTATTACCTAAGCATTTATGGGATCATTATTTAGCACTGAGATTTATTTATTTGATGTACTTTTTCTTTGATTCAAAGCTGTCAAATTAGAATTCTTCTAGATACTTAAAAGAGTAGGGAGTATAATATTTCATCGCCACAAAATTATTTTCCTATAGCATAACAACATAAAATTACATAAACGGGCACTAAACCGCACCTTGTGCGGTCCGCTCCTAACTAGTATATATATATATATATATGTCTGAGACTGTTTGCTGCGGACGCTCACATGGAGCAGCATTATTGGAGAGTCTAGCAAAGGCCGGTGAATGTGACAGGGCTGACAGCACGCATCTGACGCCCGCAGCAAATGCCGCACGAGTATTGCGTAGTGCGCCAACCCTGATTGCAGGCACATCGAAGCTCCTTGCGGCGGCGTACAAGGCCATCGATCTTTCTCAGTTCTAAGTCTTGTTTCTTTGAGAGGCTTGTTCTGCTCTGCTGTGTCAGACCACAATCAATGAACCGAGACGGATAAATAAGTAAAGCCTCCCCCACAAAACATAACGGCGCACGGACCCCGAGATATGCTCATTGGATATGTAAGGAAAATGTACTAAAAATAATTGGTAGAATAACATGATGCGATGAATTGTGCAAACTTGTGTCTCAATCAAGAAAAAAGATACGAGGCCTCAAGATAATATAAATAAAAAAAAGATAATATAAATATTGTAGGAGAACATACAAAAAAATATTGTAGGAGAACGTACGAAGACAAAATGGATATGAATTTTGATGTAGCTCGGAAATCATCCTAAGGATCAAAAAGAAAAATTAGGGATCTTGGCTTTGGGACGCAATCGACTTCGATCGAGTATAAATCGTATTTCGAAAATTTTTCCTAGTGCTATTGTGTGCTAAAAAGAGTCCTCCCCTATCACTTCTTTTTTTAGGATATTTATGATTTTATTATTTTTAGATATAATAGATACATCATGTAGTCCCTACTCCCGAATGGACTTGGAGAGTCAAAACGGGAGTAAGTTGGCTTGATTTGTTTTCTGTTGCTTTGGGCGAATGCTTGTTTGGGTTCCGGTGACTACTATGTGACATCGAGCAAAACTCTTATTTCTTGGCCGGAGCTAAAGGAAGCCAAATTCTAGGGCCTAGGATCTCAGGCGAAACTCCCAAGTAGATATGTGAGTTAATCGTCTAGGGATCATTTGTGAAGATCTCAAGCGGAACTAAAAGAGTCATTTGTTCCGGGGATCATTTGATTGATCTCAAGCGAAACTAGAAAAGCTGTTCATTTTGGGGATCATTTGACTGATTTTAGGCAGAACTGGGAGAGCTATTCATTTCGAAGATGATATGTGAAGATCTCAGGCGGAACTGGGAGAGCTGTTCATTCCGGGGATCATTTGACTGATTTCAAGCGGAAATGGGAGAGCTTTTCATTATGAGGATCATTTTGCTATATATCATCATGCAAAATTGGGAGAGATATTCATTTCGGGGATCTTCGAAGGAGAAATTCGAGGAATTGTGTAGACTTAGCGTCCTTTTTCTTGAATGTCTTCTCTTTGATTTTGAGCAAATCTATAATTGTTTGGCATCGACGACTGCTTGCTTTGTTAATAGATATATCATATAGGTAACATTTCCTTCTTCTTTTTGCCTTGTGCCCAAAATGATGTGTTCCACAAGAATTCTTGGAAAGCACAGCTACACATGTCCAAACTTTCATAAAAATGAAAAACGAAAATCAGAAGGAAAACAATCATGCATAATTTCCATCTTTTGTTTGCGCGACTTAATTCTTTCTATGGACATGCAATGACATAACATGTAGGATAATACTCAAAAACCAAAGACAATCTCGTGTAATTTGAAAATTGAAGGGACTGTAGACATCATAAAATCATTCTAGGCAACAAGAAAAGCAAGTGAAGAATGTCAAATATATTACAGACCAATTCATAACCACAACAAGGGTGCCTACATCATACCTTAAGAAGGTCGTCATTGCAAATAAAGAATTCACATTGTGAAGCAACAACTTGATTTGGTTAAGTCCTATTCATCACTACAAATAGGGTTCCAGCGGCAGTGTTCTAACTCCTAAAATTTTCCCATCACAGTAGTATCCAACTTTGAACCAAAATTAGGAAAATATAAAATAACAAATGGGGAAATAATTCACTAGGGTCATCATCAAGTAAATTTCAATAGCTTCCAATGGCATCAGCATTCATTATTCATCATTATTGCTTTCAATTTTTACCCAATTTTCTTTCTATTATTTTTTGAAGTGGCATTAATATTACCACGATCATAGGAAGTGGATTTGTTCATTAACACAAAATCCTCGAAAATGTCTCTCCCTGCTGTATGTGGTAGTGATAACAATAAAAAATTTCATATAATATAACACAACTATGAAAATTAAGTAGAAGAAGATAGTATGATAAGTGGAAGTGAAAAGGCATAAATGCACAAACCTTTTGCATATAACCTTTTGCATATGGAATCTGGCAACAAAAGGCTTAACACAAAATCCGTGAAAATGTCTCTACCTTTTGCATATGGAATCCTCCAACAGAAAGCTTCAAGTACTTGGCCACTCCCTCACTCAAAGCGTGAGCTCTTTATGCGATTCCAAATGCACCATTAACACACAAGTTTACAAGGAATGCAAGTTTTTTTCAGGAGCTCAAGATCATTCTTCTCATTCTCTTTGTAAAATTCAACATTCTCAAGTAAAATAAAACCTCCATCGACAACCGAGCCACCAACTTCACAACTTCTTCAGACTGTACTTTAATTGGGCGGGACAGCTTTTGGACGCCTTATATGTAACCACATATAAAATTTTGGCATAGAGCAAACAAAGTTAGATCATCATAAAGACAGTGAGGATATCTTGTAAGTTTTCACACAAAAAGGAATTAAAACCAACACATTTTTCTAATAAAAATTGAAAGGCATGTAGAGCTGCATCCATGATTTAATATCTCGGATTTACATCACTTGAAACAAATAATATCAAATACAGTCCCAGTAAGAGGCATTCGTACAAGATCAATTTATGAAAAACGTGCAACAAGGATACGAACTCCAAAGGAAAAATCAATCAAGTATCAGAAGAGGAATATCTAGCATGGTATTATTTGCACCAACCTAATGACTTTAATTACTGAATATGAAGAGATTAGATAATACCCGGACGAGGGTTGGTTAATTTTGAAGTCATTAAGGAAAATTTTTGAATTAAAAGAACATAGAATTAGAAGTTTAGCACTAACTGCATGGGAGAAAGAACATTGAAGGATAACAAAAACCTTAAATCTTACAAAATGATAGAACATCATTGCCACATATTTTGCGAAAATGCTGAGATTTTTTGGTTTCACTGTAGATGGAAGCATATTGATCTGGTCTATATTTTTAGTGCTCAATGAGTCAGATTTTCCCACAGACGAAGCCAAAATAATGTAGGCTGAAAATTGGACTAGGGATCAAAAAGAGAAATTAGGGATCTTGACTCGGGAATACACTCGACTTCGATCAAGTATGCATCGTATTTTGAAATTTTGCTCTAGTACTATTGTGTGCTAAAAAGAGTCATCCCCTATCGCTCCCTTTTTCAGAATATTTATAATGCTAGGGTTGGGGATTAGGTTGGTTGGCCAAAAGGCTCATTTTAATTAACCCTAGGATTTACGAAATAGATTGGTGGACTCAGAAGGCCATTCCAATTATTTATATGGTTTTATTATTTTTAGAGATACAATAGATACATCAATTTGATACTTGCAAGGTTAAAAGACATGTTTAATTGTTTAAGAAATGCTAATAAAGTAGGGATAATTACCTCAACACTCCCAAGGTTTCGATTCAAAATACTTCCTAAATTTTGGATAATTAATATTGCATCTCTTACTATTAGTTTTATAGATGAATAAATATAATTATACCCCCTTAGTTTATGTATAATAACAACTACACTCACTTATTTAGGGGATCCACTTGTAGTGTTTCATGATTTTCAAGGGGTTTAATTCTAATTGTATATTGAGGGATTGTAATAATAATTATTGAATGTATTTTAATAATTATATCCAACCTCATAATTGGTGAGGTAATTATCCCTTCAAAATAAACAAAAATCACATTTTTCAAAACAAAAATAATATTGGTGAACGACTTTTTAAATAATAATAATAATAATAATAATAATAATAATAATAATAATAATAATAATATAATATCATAAAAGCGCTAAGGCGCAAATTTAGATACAACTGAGAATAAAAGGATGGTCACCATCACAAAAAATAGACGTAAGTAGCTTTTTTAAGAGAACTTGGGGAATATCTTTTTATATCCATTTTGCTTTTTACCTCAGTAAAATAGTTCTATTATTGCAGTCTCTCTCATATTTCTTTAATTGAGATACTAAACCTCAATTGTTGATTGCATCACGTTGTCCTTCCATTGAGAGATAGTTCATGGGCTTGGGCTTTTGGGCTCGCTAAATTTGTATTGTGATGAAGTTGGATTTGATTCAAGTCCATTGGTCCAAAGAGAAGCCCACAACTTGTTTCGCTAAAATCATCTTATAAGTTCCTACATCATATGATAGAGGTAGCAATTTTTAACATAATAGGACAACACTAAATAAATCGATACGATATTATTTGGTATGGGTCAATATTGGATCATCATGATATGCAATACGAAAACTATATATGGGTGGATCGAGTATAGTTTCGGGTTACACGATAAATACGATAATTTTATTAAGTTACCACTTTCCTGCTAATCCAACCTAACCTAATCCAACCCAACCCAACAAAATTAATTTTATCTTTTTGGAAAAAAATTGAAAAACACTTACGCTTGCGCCCACGGCACAAAGCACAAGGTGCATCATTTTCAATTTTTGTACATTCATACTTTTGAACTTGTACTAGGACTTTTGTATTTCTATTTTCACATTTCCATTTCACATTTCTTTGTCCAAATTTCAAAAATATAAAGAAACCTCATCAAACTCTACACCAATGGATTTTGAGGCTTGAAGACTGAAACCCATTGGACATCACCCGCCACATCCTACGCCAACTCCACAACTCCTACTCTATATTCTGCACTATTACTTTCTTATTTGATAATTTTTCTATTCTCTTCTTTTTCTTATTCTTTTTAAATATTGTTTTAATTTGATATTTCTCATAGAGTGGGGTGGAGTTGGAGCTAGATATTTTTCCTTTTTGCATCGTTACATTGATTGTTAAGGAGCAATAGAAAATATGATTTTTAATTTGAAAATTATTGATATCTACTGCTTAGTACTTGACTACTCATTGTTGTTGAGAATTACTAATAACTAAATGATGTACAATGTTATTATATATTTATACTTTTATTTTGTGGATGAAACATTGAGTAAATAAATGTAAAATGATTATTAGTTGAAATGAGTTTGATTGTGGGTTGCGAATTGATAGGTTAACACGCTAACCTCACTACAAAAAAATATAGTATGAGTGACAAAAAACTGAGTGATAATATAAAAATTGTCACTAATTTTTATAGAAAAAGTGGCAAAGAATTATGTTTTACAGCAAAAAATAATTTTAACAAACTAAATAGTGATAATAATGTATTTATATTGTCACTATTGACAATTAGTGACACATGCATAGTGATTACCTAATGACAATGAAAATCTTGTCACTAAATTGTAGTGACAATTTTTATTGTCACTATAAATGTGTCATTAATTGTCTATAGTGACAATTTACAATGCTACTTTTTGTCACTAATGAGCTATATAGTGATAATACAAAAGTTATTATCATCTAAAATATATAATTAGTGACAAGATGAAAGTTATTGTCATTTAATACATAGTATTAGTGACAATATTTATATTGTCATACAATTTTTTGTTACCTTGTTCTATTTTTTTTTTGTAGTGCCTATTTTCTTTTTAGGCCAACATGGTATGACGCAAAAACTTTCTGTGGTTAGATTTGGATTATGGCTTCATGGGATGAGTTTTATATGTGTAAGGTCTGGGTTGAGTAAAATATCGTAATATACCCATATTTCTTAACACGACATAAACCAACCCAACACAACATGGTTGTCACCCTTAACTTATGAGATGATTTTGGAATTTATAAGATATTATATGTTATTTTGAAATATAAGTTATTCAAGGGCTTAAAAAAATAAGGTCTTGAGGCTTATAAGTGTTAATAATGGTAATTTTGTAATTAATAGAGTTAAAATTTTGAATGAGAGTGCTCTCTCTCTCTCTCATGAGGGCGTTAATTTATCTTTTAATCCAAATAACCACCCTAATAATCAGAAATCCGAGCAGTTTCAAAAGACTCACCAACATCATGGTCGCCAATTAATTGACTATGCGTTTCTCACATATTTTGGCATTTTGCTCATCTTCAAGCCATACATTTTCTCACAATGTTCTTGTTTTTTGTTGTCGACTTGTATTTAATCCATAGTCCTAGTCACTCTTTAATTCTCTAAGTTTATATCCTTTGTGTTCTTCTTCTTCTACAGTTTTTTTTTAATTCCTATGTCGTTTTCCTGTGTTTTATTTATTTTATTTATTTTTCCTCTTCCATTAAATGTGTTTCTAGTGACTTTACTTTTGTGAATAGGTAGAGCGTTCGTGATTCCATAGCTTTTGTTACTTGTGTCCAGAAAGTTCCAACTTCAAAGATCATTGGTTAACTCAAGATGTAGAATCATGTAGAGGAATTGGGGGAAAAAAAAAAAGTCTCAAACAGAAGAGGAGCTAGGACAATGGTATCGAATTCAGTGATGCAGGAAGGTTCTCTAAATATTGATTTAACTCTTGTTGGTAAGGTGGTTACGCCTAAGATATATGCCTTCGTGGCATCATGAGCTAATCTTTCTCGAACGTTCCAACTGATTAAAGCACGCAGGTTATGGAAGGGGGCAAATTCATTGTCGAATTTAATCACCCATTGGATTGAAAACATGTTTGGATGGAAAACCATTAATTATGGACAAAATATCATTATATTGAGTAAAATCCTACGTAAAATCACAGCTCCGATATGTTCCTTTGTTGCATTACGAGCTAATCTTCTCAAATGTTTTAGCTGATTAAAGCATGCAGTTATCATTTATGGGAGGGGGCAAATTCATTGTAGGATTTTGTCCTCCCTTGGATTGAAAACGTTTTGGATGGAAAACCATAGATTATGGACAACATATCGTTATATTGAATAAAATCCAAAGTAATTTTGATTCGTTGATGGTTGAGTTGAATTTTGGTACTTTTATTTTCCAAGTTCATCATCTTGGCAAAATTGTCGGCTAGTGTTTATATCTTATTGTAAAAATAAAGTAAAAGAATCATTCTTAGCATAATGCATAACTAAAATGGTCAAATTCTATACGCAGCAAATTGAGAAGGATATTTTTAAATAGTATGTAATTTTTTAATAATAATTTTTCTTTTTCTTTTTTTTCCTTTTTTC
>JACFYI010003694.1:24595-39264 GCA_014898755.1 Handroanthus guayacan
GCTCCTTTCTAGAGAAACAAAAATAAATCAATGCCATTACACCTAGAGAATAGAACCATGCCTTGAGATCGGATCCATGCTTGGACACTGTTGCATAATGATAAACCCATAGTTAATTACTGTAATTTATGAATTCTTAGATCCCCAATAACTGACCATATAAAACAAATAAAACTTAAAAGTCACCTATAATTTGCAATAAAATGATGTTGATCCAACATGATAATTCTTTTCGCATCTTGTTAGAATATCTTGTGTGAATAAATATACAAGTTAATTAAAACAGGTGTGAAGCCTTATTTCGTTGGCGCCTGTAATTTCATACTTTAAGCTTGAACTGCATTTATGCTTATTATAATTGCCACATGCTGTCTCGTTCGCCGTTTAAACCATTTTTCCTTTTTTCTTTTATGCCTAGAATATGTAATTCCTTCCAATTCTGGATAATGGTGAGGTTTTAATTGACCATGCAGGAAGTATAGCGAGATATATATATATATATATATATAGATAGATATAAATGTATATAGTTTCTCATGAAACGTAATTCATAATTAACTACGTGCTTATCGAAAAATGCTTGTCTATTATCATTATAAAATGAATCTGAAGTTACCTAAATACTTTGATAGTTTATTTTTAAAATAAAACCTAATATCTTAATTATAAGCTCAAATATCTTATTTTATCCTATGTCAAAAAAATTCAAAAAAAAGAAAAATCTTATTTTATCTAAATACTTTAATAATTTATTTTTAAAATAAGACTTAATATCTTATAAGCTTCAAAAGCATCTTATAAGATATATATAAGATATATGAGCTTATAAAATATTTTGAATAAGCTTAGCCAAATGGCCTCAAAGTGTTGGTTTAGTTGGATAATCAAGCTAATAAAAACAAAAAAGAATATTAAGCTCAATGTTTTACCTAGAATAGTATATATTTTTATTTTGTAATTTAATTATATAGTTTTATCAAATGAAAATACATATCTTGACAGAGTAGTTTTTTATTTTAAGTTACATGCAAATAAGCAGGTTAATTTTCATATTTAATATTTCTGTCATTTAACTCATATATAATTATAATCACTTTATTTTTAGTTGAACTACTACATTTTTCAATTATTAGTGTATTTTAAATATATAATTGTTTTCTTGATGACTCAATTTTAATATACTATATTTTACAATAATATATACTCAATATATTTCACAAGCGACAAAAGCTCAATTAACAAACTACTACTATCTTTTATGCATTATGATTTAATTTGTTTAAAAAGCTAACCCTGCCATACATGCATGTCTTTTATAAGAATGATAAAACACATATTGCTATAGGAAACTAAATCGTCCCTTTTCTGTAATAAAGTTGGAAATTTGGGAAATGACTTGTTGAATAATTTAGTTCAATATTAAAACTTATTTATATCTTTATGATGATTGTTTAATTATAGAAAATATCCGTTTATGTGGTGTAACAAAAGGGCAGCCTCTTATATGGTTATAAGAAAAAGGTTTGATACGACTTGTGCTTCATTTGAGTGGACTCGTTGATTCCCATTTCACCAGGTTCGACATCTTCTCTATCAGCATTCTAATCATTACGCTCTCCTTTTTGAATTAAGTACTTGCGGTCCTATGGAAACGACTAAGAAGAGTAAGAAATTTCGCTCTGAGGCCGTTTGGCTAACACATAAGGAATGGTCAAAGATTGTGAAGCAAACCTGGGGTGTTAATGATTTGAATATTAGAGTGATTCATGTTGGAGATACTCTTAACCAATGCCAAATTGGTGTTCTTAATGGGAGTTGGCAGGCGTTTGGCTCAATAAAGAAGAAAATCCAGCTTTTGAAGGGGAAGATCGCCGAATTAAGCCCGGGGGAACTCACGATTGCTCTTTGAAACAAACAACTGGATGACCTTCTTAAGCAAGAATATATCATGTGGAAACAATGGGTGAAGTCACATTAGTTGAAGGATGGCGATTGAAACACGACTTTCTTTCATGCCAAGGCCTCAGCGAGGTACAGAAACAATCTCATCATAGGGTTGTTCAATGAAAGGTGTGATTGGTGTGAGTTGCAACGGGGGTCATTGATATTGTGTCAAGGTATTTTTAAATGCTCTTTCAAGCTACTAATACATCGGAAGCTAATATGTACAGTGTCGGAGTTATTGGAGAGACGTATCACTCATAATGTGAATGCCCAGCTTTTAGTTCCATATTCAAAAGAAGAAGTCTCACGGGCTCTTTAGTTGATGTTTCCACTGATATTGCAGGGTCTGGACGGTTTTCCTGTCATTTTCTGTCAAAAGTTGTGGCCTTGGTCAGAGGTAAAGTTACCTTATTTGTGTTAAATTTTCTCAACCATGGTGAGTTTCATCCAGAGGTCAACTTTACTCATATTGTGTTGATTCCGAAATGTTCTAAGCTAGGAGTCATTAATCATTTTCACTCAATCAATCTACGTAGTGTTATTTACAAGATTGCATCCAAAGTCTTGACTAAAAGATTGAAGCTGGTTATGTACTCGATCATCTTAGAGATTAATCAATGTTTGTGCCTACCGCTTGATCACGGACAATGTGATAGTTGCCAACGAAGTTAACAAATATCTCAAGAACAAGTGAATTTGAAAGCAAGGGCTTATGACTATCAAGTTGCACATGAGCAAAGCGTATGAAAGAATGGAATGGTGCTTTTTGCATAAGGTTCTTTTGAAGTTGGGTTTTGCTTATTCCTTTGTTGATCGGATTATGTAGTGTGTATCCATGGTTTCTTACTTAGTGATGGTTAATAGGTGCCAGACAGAGTCTTTTTTGCCTCAAAGGGGGCTTCGTCAAGGTGATCCTCTTTCTCTTTATTTCTTCTTGATTTATGCTGAAGCATTGACTGGATTGATCAGAGCTAAAGAAAGAGATGGCCCGATTAAAGGGATCACTGTGTGTCGTAATGCTCCCATGATCGCTCTTCTTTTGATTACAGATGCCACTTTAGTGTTTTGTCAGGCTACTGAGGAGGCGGCTAGATGTGTCCACAACATTTTACAAGCTTATGTGCTAGCTTCAGGGCAAGAGATAAAAAATTAAGACAAATCTATGATTGTCTTTAGTCGGAACACTCCGGGACATGTTTTTGAGCATATTAGAAATATTCTCGGAATGTTTGTTGTGGATAATCATGAAAAGCACTTGGGTCTCCCTCTAGCCATTTGGAAGTCAACAAAAGAGGTTTTTGCTTTTGTTAGGGACATGATGTGGAATCGGATATAGGGTGGAGTGAGAAAACCCTGTCCAAGGCGGGGAAAGAAGTTCTTCTCAAAGCTATTATTCAAGCTATACCCACATACATAATGAATTGGTTTAAGCTTCAGACAACCTCATTAAAGATTTTGAATCACTTATGTCTCAATTTTGCTGAAATGATAAAGATGGTGATAAAATTCATTAGTTGTCATGTAGGGATTGGGGTGATGCAAAAAGGATAGAGGCCTTGGCTTTTGTGATTTGCAAGCATTTAACTTATCATTGCTAGCTAAGCAAGTTTGGCAGGTGCTGAAAAATCCTGATCTTTTGATTTCCAAATTACTCAATGTAGACAAATTAAATTTATGCCCAATCAAATAGCGACATGTGTAAATGATATCAAATTATATTTTCTATTTACATTTTGGAAATTTAATTAAATTTAATTTCTAGAATTAAATAGTCAATTAATTGATATTCCAGTGGCCAATCAAATGATGCCAAGTGTCTTCTGCAAATCAAATCTTGTGTAGTTTTGGTGACCCTAATCACATCTTTGTAGTTAAGGTAATAGATATCAATCAAAGTCAAATCAAATCACACAAAGATCAAATTTTGTACAATGAAGGAAATAAGTCATGATAAATTTGGTAGTCCTAATCACATGTAGTGATTAAGAAAATGAATGCCAATCAAACCATGGAGGGCCAATCTTACTGTGCCACCTCGTTAAGTAATATTTGGAAAGATTTCTCTCCCTACAAGTATAAATAGGGGTATTCTTCAAAGCTAAAGAAACAATAAAAGTCATTCAAGAGAATAATTGAAGGAGTCCCAAGAAATTCTCTCTGTCAACTCCAAGGTATTCTTTGGTGTTCTAGGTACAATTCAAGGCGTTCATCCTGAAGTTTACTAAAATTCGGCATTTGATTCGAGATCAAGCTATAAAACCCTCGATTTAACATTACTGGAAGAGGAATCGACGGCCAAGAAAGATCAAGGTGTTAATTCTCTTTCAAAAATCCAAATTCCAAATCTAAATTTCAAGTTCAAGTCTTGAAGGAAGAATCAAAGGAGTATATAGAGATTTTATCTACTTTTATAAAGTTTGATTTGATTTTTATTTGCATACATTTTCTTGTCTTGTAATTATATTTTGCAGATAAGAAATTTGTGTTACAAATTTCTGGCATGCCCAGTGGAACCTTTCTACCTCTCATCTCTTTCCTTCGCTCGAAATTTCAAAGTATCGCATGGCTACTCAACAAAATTGCTGCATTCAAGGTTGCTACTGCTGAAAGTTTTGGTGTCGTTACTAGAAGGATGTCCAAGAAGTCATAATCATCTGCAGACATGGCTCATTCTTTGGAAGAGGTTGAAAAGAGTTTACCATACTTCGCTGGCGAGAATAACAATGATGGGGACTCAGATAATGGTTCAGCCTCATCCACACCACACTCAACATCAAGTTCTTCATTTACCTCCAACATTGCACCAGCTATGGTGACAAATGCTACAACTTTAGAAGAACAAATTGCAAACTTATCAAGGGCCATTGAAGGACTTGCAAAGCACGTCCTGGAACAAGACTCTCGAATGACCAAACTAATGAACAAAGTGGATGGTAGTGATACTAGCCATGTAGTGGGAAAACAACTGGAGATATATGACGAAGTCGAGACATCAATGAGACCACAATCAAATGAAAAGGAAAATGCATCAGTAAAAAAGTTGTAGGTTTCTTCTGATGGATTGATTCCTATTGACCAACTGAAAGAATTCATCATGGGGACGATTAAAGACAAATTAGATGGAAACTCTAAGTCGTCTCTAGCGTACACTAAGCCATATACCCAAAGGATCGACAACTTAAAAATGCCAATTGGATACCAGCCCCCTAAATTTAAAAAATTTGATGGCAAGGGCAACCCCAAACAACAGGTGGCTCACTTCGTCGAAACTTGCAATAATGCTGGGACATACGGTGACCATTTCATGAAACAGTTTGTTCGATCACTAAAGGAAAATGCTTTTGACCGGTATACCGACTTGGAGGCCAACTCGATTGATAACTGGGAGCAATTGGAGCACAAGTTTCTAAATCGCTTTTATAGCACTTGAAGGACAGTCAGCATGATCGAACTTACTAATCCCGTCAGTGGAAAGATGAGCCAGTCATTGATTATATTAATCATTGGAGGAATTTGAGCCTTAACTGCAAAGATCGACTATCCGAAGCTTTAGCCATCGAAATGTACATTCAAGGAATACATTAGGGACTAAGATATGTTCTTCAAGGGATCCAGGCTAAGTTATTTGAAGAGTTGGCTACCCTGGCCCATGATATGGAGTTGAGCATGGCATCGAGTGGAGTTGAAGGGCCGCCCATCCAGAAGCCTCTCAAATTTAAGGAAAAGCAAGAAGTTAAGAAAGGGAGCAAGCCTCCCACTAAAGCTGGAAGTAAGGAATCCATGGTAGTAACTACCACAGCAATCAAGTTGCGTGGAAGGACAGCCAATGCTAGGGATGAGAACAAAGATACCTCACGAGAAGGGGGATAAAATAGATTGACCTTGACAGAAATAAAGTCAAAGCAATATCCATTCCTTGACTCTGATGTCTCTAGAATGTTTGATGATTTGCTTAATGCAAACCTCATCGAGCTGCCCGAAATGAAGCGACTCGAAGAAGTTGGAAAAATTGATGACTCGACATACTGCAAATACCATCGTTTGGTAAGGCGCCCTATCCATGATTGCTTTATCTTTAAAGGTAAAATAATGCAACTGGCCCGTCAAGGAAAGATTTCGCTTAAGGAATATAAAGCAACTACAAATCTCATCTCTGTAGAGGTTGGAAACCATCATGGTAGCATTGTCTCGTGCAATGGTACTAGTGAACAAAAGGTTTCTTCTGATGAGGCATGTTGCTCTAAAGCAGAGGCCCATAGCATGATCAAATAGTATATGTCGGTAATGACTTTTATCGATGATGACTTGCTATTTGGCTCCAAACCGCATAACAAACCTCTATTCGTGGCTGGCTATGCCCATGAACGAAGGGTGAATAGGATATTGATCGATGGAGGTTCTACAGTTAATATTCTGCCCCTGCGAATAATGACCAAATTAGGGATCTTTATGGATGAGCTTGCTACTAGCTGCTTAATGATTCAAGGCTTCAACCAAGGGGGGCAAAGGGCCTTTGGCATCGTGAGGATACAACTGCTGATGGATGGCATATCATCGACTACTTTATTTCATGTTATAGATGCTAAGACGTCATACAAAATACTTCTTGGTCACCCTTGGCTACATGAAAATGGTGTGGTCCCTTCCACTTAGCACTAATGTTTCAAATATTGTAGGGATGAGGTGGTGAAAAAAGTGCTCGCTGATGATAAACCTTTTACTAAAGTGGAGTCCCATTTTGTCGATGCTAAATACTATTTTGGAAAAGGCTCTCGGGCCAAGGAAGACTTGTGTAGTGAACAAGATGATAAAATCGGAAGAAACAAGATAAAGAATGAAGCTCTTGTTAATCTCGATAGCGATAATAAGGCAACCTTGAGTGAATTTGAGTTGCCTAAGGAATTAATATTGCCTTTGACAAAACTTGATATGAAGAAGCCTCAACCGCTCAAGGGGTTTGTCCGTCCAGTTGAATGAGCTAAAGTGAACATGAAAAATTTTTAAACCTTTAAGGTGAGGGATGTTTCGATCCAAAGGTTTATAAGCTTTTGCTTAAAGTAGGATACAATACGCAAGAGCGCCTTTCTCTGGAAAAGCTTCTTCCTAAGGCTGCTAGAAAACAGGCAGGTGGGCTTAATGCCACCTAGTCAGTGTTAAAGGGAAATGCGAGTGATATTCTAAATGCAAAAGTGGGCCTCGGATTTGTTCCAAGAAATCCCATTTGGATAGCAATAAAAAGGGCCAGCACCAACCATAGAGTTGAGGAAGAAGTTTCATCCACAAACAATGTTTTTGACTTAAAGGGAAACAAAGTTAAGCTTATATTTGTCATTGACAGGCTTGGCAAGCTCAGGAAGTCGAGAAATAATAGAAGGTTCCTCAAATCAAAAAGGTCGAAAGTACCTGATGGGTTGAAGTTTACTCAAAAACTTCAAAGTTTGATTCATTCTTGCATGAGACGGCGCACTACTTTGATTGTATCGTGTGATAAAGTACTAAAAACTAAATTGGAGACCATCATCTTCACACAAACATGAGATAATGGAGATAGTGATGGAGAAAGCGTGGCCTCATCATACCATGTTCAAAGCGGCACAGTTGCTTGATCAACAAAGCATTAAAGAGAACACATACAAACGAGTCATTAAGTTCGTTAATGCCAGCTACATTGACAAGACAAAGTGTGTAGTACATATGGGTTACACTAGACGAAGGGTCTGCATGAAATTTCAAAAGATTGAACAGAGAAGAAGAAGTCATAACAATGTACCACATTACTCTTAACGAAGATATTGTAGAAGGAGATGCCGAAGTGACTTCGCCTGAGCTGGAGGATGGTGTCAAAGCCACCATTGATGAGTTGAAAGAAGTTAATTTGGGTGAAGTCGATGACCCTCGACCAACTTACAGCAGTGCCTAGGCTGCTGTTGAAGAAAAGGCATACATCACATTATTGCCCGAATTTAAGGATGTGTTCACATGGTCGTACAAGGAGATGCCTGGATTAGACCCAAAGGTGGCCGTCCATCATTTGTCAGTTAAAAAAGGTGCCCGTCCAGTCAAGCAAGCTCAGCGTCGATTCCGACCAGAACTAATTTTGTTAATCAAAGTTGAGATAAATAAGCTCATTGAAGTCGAATTTATCCGAGAAGTCAAGTATCCCACGTGGATCTCCAGCATTATCCTGTAAGAAAGAAAAAAGGTCAAATTCGCGTGTGCGTCGATTTTAGAGACTTAAAATAGTGCTTGCCCTAAAGATAACTTTCCATTACCTATTACAGAACTCATGATTGATGCTACAATGGGTCACGAGGCGTTGTCCTTCATGGATGGGTCATCCGGGGACAATCGGATACAAATGTCACTAGAAGATGAAGAACCAATAGCATTTCGCACTCCTAAAGGCATATATTACTACAAAGCAATACCGTTTGGGTTAAAGAATGCTGGTGCCACATATGAAAGGGCCATGCAGAAGATCTTTGATGATATGCTCCATAAAAACATCGAATGCTATGTTGATGATGTGGTGGTAAAGTCCAGAAAACGAGAAGATCATCTCCTCGTCTTAAGAAAAGTCTTTGAGCGTTTGAAAAGATATCAACTTAAGATGAATCCTTTGAAATACGTGTTCGGTGTCATGTCTGGAAAATTTCTGGGTTTCATTGTCTGTCATTGAGGAAAAGAAATCGAGCAAGCAAAAATCGACACAATTCTAAAAATGCCCGAACCTCGAAATATCCACGAGCTCAAAAGTTTACAAGGGAAGTTAGCGTATATTCGGAGATTCATCTCGAATTTGGCAGGACAATGCCAACCATTTAGTCGTCTCATGAAGAAAGGTGTTCCATATGAGTGGGACGAAGCATGCAACAATGCTTTTAATAGCATAAAGGCTTATTTGATGAAGCCACCTGTATTGGTTGCCCTAGTGCCTGGGCGTCCGCTAGTTCTTTACATTATAGCTCAAGAACGTTCTGTCGGGGCCTTACTCGTGCAAGAAAATGATAATGGCAAAGAAACTGCTTTGTATTACTTGCGCAGAATGATTACACCCAACGATTTGAAATATTTGCCAATCGAGAAGATATGCTTGGCTCTCATCTTCGCAGTAAAAAAATTGAAGCATTATTTTCAAGCTCATACAGTCCGCCTTGTCTCAAAGGCAAATCCATTAAAATATGTAATGACAAGGCTTGCCCTTTCTGATAGATTTGCAACGTGGTATCTTCAGTTACAACAATTTGAAATTGTTTATGTCCCTTAAAAGGCTGTGAAGGAACAAATGCTTGTCTACTTCCTAGCTGACCACCCCTTACCCACCAAGTGGGAATTATCTGATAATTTACCTGACGAAGACGTGCTAGTAATTGAAGTTACTCTACCTTGGAAGATGTATTTTGATGGATCTTCTCATAAAGAAGGAGCTGGTGCCGGGGTCTTTTTCGTCACATCTGACGGGAAAGTGCTCCCATTTTCCTTTGCTTTGACACAAAATTGCTCAAATAATGTTGTGAGTATTAGGCCTTTATCCTAGGATTAGAGATGGCAGTAGATATAAAGCAGCCACAACTTAAGGTGCACAGAGATTCCAAGTTGGTAGTTAATCAACTGCTTGGGACATATGAAGTAAAGAAGCTCGAGTTACAGCCATACTTCAATTATGCAAAGAGGCTCATTGGATGGCTTGGGGACGTAGAAATTGAGTATGTTCCAAGGGCAGAGAATAAGCAAGCTGATGTATTAGTGAAGCTCGTTTCTACGCTTGCCGTGCCAGAGAAATAAGCTTGTGTACTAATTTGTGGAAGTTGGGCTGTGCCACTTATCTTTGAGAACGAAGACTATGAAGAAGAGGAGAATCACATTATCGAGGTGTTCAAAATTGAAAAGAAAGATTGGCATCAGTCACTTGTAGATTATCTAAAGTATGAGAAGTTGCCTGACAATCCGCGGCATAGGACTAACATTCGGCGATTGCAGCTCGATTCATTTATTACAAATGAACACTTTATAGATGCTCATTTGGTGGAGTCTTTTTACGATGCCTAGGTGATGATGAAGTTGTTCAAGCGACGGAAGAGGTCCACTTTGGGATATGCGGTGCTCATCAATTAGGCCCAAAGTTGCATTTTTGGATAAAAGGATGGGTTATTATTTGCCGACGATGGTAAAAGATTGCATGAATTATGCACAACGATACCAAGCTTGCCAATTTCATGCAAATTTCATCCACCAGCCATATGAGCCATTGCACCTAACAATTACTTCATGGCCATTTGATGCTTGGGGATTAGATGTGGTCGGACCTATGACGAAGTCTTCTGCCGCGCACCTGTATATTCTAGCTATAATTGACTATTTCTCTAGGTGGGCTGAAGCCATACCTCTTAAAGAAGTGAAAAGGAAAATGTTGTGGACTTGATTCGTCTGAACATCATCTATCGCTATGGGGTTTCACGATATATCATCACTGACAATGAAAAACCCTTCTGTAACAGTGTGATGGACAAACTGTGCCAAAAATTTAGCTTCAAGCAAAGGAAGTCCTTGATGTATTATGCTGCCGCCAACGGTCTTGCCGAAATATTTAATAAGACTTTGTGTAACTTATTGAAAAAAATAATAGCAAAGTCAAAAAGAGATTGACACGAAAGAATTGGGGAAGCTTTACGGGCATACTGAACCACATATAGGACTCCGACTCAGGCAACTCCATATGCATTGGTATATGGCATGGAAGCTGTTGTACCTTTTTAGCAACAAATTACAGGATGGCTATACAAGAAGGGCTCACTGAAGAAGAAAATGCACGCCTTCGTCTCAAAGAGTTGGAAGCTCTTGACGAGAAAATGTTAGAAGCAAAACAAAGGCTCGAATGCTACCAAGCTCGACTCTCTAGAGCATTTAACAAGAAAGTGCGCTCCCGCTCATTTCAAGTTAGCGACTTGGTGCTTGCTGCAAGAAGGCCTATCATTATTACCCATCGAACTGGAAAGAAGTTTACATCTAAATGGGATGGGCCTTACGTCATTAAAGAAGTTTACACAAATAGTGCATACAAGTTGATCGCTGAAGATGGGTTAACAATTAGCCCAATAAATGGAAAATTCTTGAAATGCTACTACGCTTAAAGCTAAGAGCATACTCTTGGCCCGCACGAGTATAAACTGTGAATAGCATCCACCATAGATAAATATATGTGGTTAAACTGTTCTTTATCCCACCAAAGATAAATGCATGTGGTTAAACTGTTATTTATCCCACTAAAGGTATTTATATGGTTAAATATTAAATACCTCACTTTGTCTAGAGTGGTTAAACAATAGATGCTTCTAGCCTGCATGAGTATAAACTGTGAATGCCTTTCCCTTTGTCTTAAATCATTTCTTATTTGAACTACGTTATGACTTGATCCTTCCTGGAGTACATAGGCAGCTTAGATATTTTTCTGAGTTCAGTCACAATTTTATAAAGAGTTATGTTCTTTTTGGTAGAGTTATTGATTTATGGCAAAAAAAAAAAGTAGCACAAGTATTAAAAGATTACAAAATGGAAAGAGAAATGACTTCATTACGTAATCTCAATGAAGTGGAGTTCCTGACAAGAAACAAAAGAAAGAAAAAAAAATGGGTATAAAGAAAAAAAAAATCAAGCAAAAGGGTCTAAACTCTTCAATTCTTCCTTGGTGGCTTCTAAATGCGCTGCTGTAATCTTCAAGTTTTCTATTGCTTCATCACTCGAAGGGAGATCATTCTTAATGGCAGTAATTTTCTCTTCTATCTTATGAACTTCGGCTCGAGCGCTTTGAAGGAGCTGTTGTTGTCACTACAATGATGCACATATATTCTTCTTGCATTCTTTTAAGTTTTCTAACTCCTTTTCAATGCTTTCCAACTCTTCTTTAGTAGATTGAATTTGATTGACCTCTTTGACTTCTCCGGTTTGAGTATTGTGCAAAAGGTCTTTAGCCTCGCCTAACTGCTGAGCAAGAAGTTTCTTAGATGCCTTCTCAGAGGATGTCGATCTTGCCTCATCATAAGCATTGGCTTTGTTAAACAACACCTTCAAAAACTCTTCTAATTAGGAAATGTTAAACTTGTTGAAGCTTTTCATTGACTCGAGCACAAATTAAACATCATCTTGGATGGATGAGACAAAATCGATTTGGGTGTCCGTTATCCTCTAACGAAGATCGCTCCACAACTTCTTAAGAAACTCCTTTTGATGATTAAGGACAAACTTCTCTCATTTGAAAACCGAAGCCGCAGCATGATGAGAGGGCTCCTTGGTCTTAGGCAAGTTGACTTCTTCGTTCCTTGTATTCTCAGCATTTGGAGTAATACTGTTAGGCAAGTTCGATCCCACGGCTGATCCTTGGCTTTCTTGTAATGTATCATCATCGTCAACATCAAGGATTTCTCTTTCCAGCTGAAAGGAAAAGAAAAATATTATGCGCTAAGTCAAGAAACAGTAAAAAAAAAAAGGAAAAAAATGGTACTATTTCCTATGCTTAATTAAAAAGTTTGAAAGACGATCTCTTTCACAAACACTTCAGTCGATAATGGATTAATTGCCGAATCATTTCTCGACTTTGAAGGCCTAAAATCCTTTCTTTGTCTTTTCCAATGGCGATCAGCATTGCTGCTACCACTTTCTTCTAAGGGATGGGAATGACTCTTCCTTTTACTTTCCCGAAGAGGACTACAAGCTTCTTTATCGAATGGATCACCACTTTGTCATGTTCCTCACCCTCCATCAAAGCATCTAGCTTTGAATTGATTAAACTCTCGATATTCCTTTCAAAGTAATTGCCATGAACTTTGGCCCGCCACTTTTTGTAATCTTCTGAAAAAAACTTCTTTGCATTCGGGGGCATAGAAGAGAGCTATGCCTTAGACATAGATTTGAACAAGGTGCATAATCGCCAATAGCGGATCCCATTGTCCAAAGTAGCTTTGTGAATATCATGTGTGAGAGCTCTCGAAATATCTTGATAATACCCAAATTGGCGACTAAATTGATGTGGGCTGTATGGCTCAACGATGAAATGTTTACCTCATTGCAAAGGAAGATAGTTCGAACGAATGGCAATGTAATAGTCTTGCTCGAAATCTTCGGCATTTCCATTGTCCACATACAAAAAATTCTTGCCTTTGGTGATCATGGTACAAGTCCAAGAGACAAAGTTCCCTTTGTGGATCCGTTTACGAGCCTCTCTCGGTTCAAAGTACTTTGCACCCCTTCATCGGAATATAGTGTCATTTTGGGACTGCGAGTGCCTTGCCAAACCTGATAATGAATTTTAAAGTAGAAGGCTAACCAGCCATAAACGAAATGAGCTGGAAAAGATGATTTAACATAACCCGGCCTCGAAGAACTCGAAATTCTATTAAGTCCCTTATTGATACTCGCCAAGACGGGGATGGCTAGGCTCACCCTCCGACCACTTGCCATGATGCTCGCCATTTTGAAAGTACTTAGGCATATCGAGCCAACAATCTCAATAGGAAGGACGAATGAGCATAGCCAGCAAGCCAAGAATGCTGTCAAGTAGGTCTCTTCTCTATGCTTTCTTCCAATCTCGAGCTTCGTGAAAAACTCTTCTTCTGCAGTTGACCACTCTTCATTTATGCCAAAATCACCGAGAGGGTTATGAGTCGATTTCGGGTGCACCGTCTTCTTTTCTTTGCGTAGAGGAGGTTGTTGATACTTCACGTCTTCCTTAGACCAAAATGCAATCCAACTCTTAATAGAAACTTGAAAATATTAATCACCGTCTTTACTTTCTCGAAGCAAGTGGTACAACTGACAAGAGATGGGAAGGAATCTACTGTTTGCTTTATCAGCTCCAGTAACCTCTTCAACGCTGGGAACAACTTCGTCGTAAAGAGATCTCGTCATAGGAAGGCCAGTGAGAGTGTGCAAGTTCCACAAAGACATCGATAATTTTCCAACATTGGTTAACAGAGTATTAGTAAATGGACACCACGCTTCAAGGAACGTCTTCATTATATTGGAATTTCGATCATAAGTAAACAGGGAAGCATAAACAGAATCATATATCCATGCGGACTTTAGCTTGTGCTCGCATTGGCTAAGAACATCCTTGGTCCATTCCTAGTATCCTTTGACACACTGAAATTCTCCGATAAATTGAAGGTCATCCCCCCACTTGGTCACTCTCTCAATTATGCGATAACCTAATGTCGAGAAGGAATCCTCGCTTGGTGGGTTTGGATGCTGATGGTGAGTTACCTTTAGAGCCTACACCTTTGACATCTTATTTAGAGGGACTTCTTGAGACCATTCCTTCATGAAGTATGGACTCATCAACTTTGGCCATTGTTGTGCATATCGGCCTATAAAGGGAGTGCGAATGGTTAGAGTTGTCTTTTTCTTGATAGGTTGATCTTCATCATCAATAATAACCAATTGGCGTGATCCCGAAAAAGGCGAAACATCTTGGAAATACGCCATTGATAACCTATCACGATACAAGCAAAAAGGAGGACTGAGTTAATTAGGCGAAGGAAAGACGGGTTGAAATAAAAAACGAAAAGAAAATAATATTTGTACCTTGCCAAAAGTCAACCCGCCACTTGGGATCTTGAATTCGAAAGGACCCACAAAAAATCCAAAGATGCTTGGGCTCCTAGAAAACATACAAAATTTAAGTTGAGAATTTTATGAAACAAAAAAAAATGAGAAAGAAAATGGGTGTTGAA
>JACFYI010003695.1:19015-32386 GCA_014898755.1 Handroanthus guayacan
AAAAAAAAAAAAAAAAAAAAGAAAAGAAAAGGGAGACAAAGGGCTTGTAATAAGAGAGAGTGACATCTTTGTTCGTATTCAAAGGGAGTTGACAGAAACATTAAAGTTGGCATTTTCATTTCTAGACACACAGTATATGACTGGCACTTTCATGTTACTAAGGATCAAATTATATTTGACCTAACACACAAATCCACCTTTAGTTTCATGCAATAACACAAATGGCAAAAGTTGCATTAAGTTAGCCAACATAATCAATAATTTGCCAAACTTCTAGAAAGAATATAACCAAACCAACTCTGGATGGTTCTACTCTAGGCGATGCCTTGTTTTTTGATTGGATGCATGACTTATCTTAAGCTCAACGCTAAGAAAAAGTGATTTATTCTAATGAAAAAACATGTATAAAGATATAAAGACTGGAAAAATAACTTATTAAAAAGTATTTAACTCTTAATTAATTCGATGAAAAATTAGAGCAAATACCTTAATTCTGTGAGGTTTCTTTATATATTTATATATATACTGGCATTATGCATATACTTGTCCATATGGAACTTAGAATACGATTGATATAATTTATAAAATTATGATAATAGTTGGTCTATGTGATGACAATAGTTGATTTTGGGTTATGTAGAAATTTAGTAAAAGATGGCAAATATATCACATGAAAATACACTAAAGGAAAGATTGCATGAAAACACACTAAAAGGGGGATTGATATCTTTTTAGCGTCATCTATTATTTGAGCATATTTCATTTGTTACAAACTAAGGGAATATGAAATTGTGAAAATGAAAATATTTGGTTGTTTATTATTTATTAATACAAGAATGTGTATGATAGTGAAGGAGAAACATAACAAATGAAGAATTGCAGTCATGGATTCTGAGAAATTTAAATATACCCCAAGTATATTTTAGTATAAGAAAAAATGAAAATTTCTATGAAATTTAGCAAGGAAAGAAATTCTCCGCAAAGCCCTTGCTACCTAGCAACAGATTAGCGAGCACCTTCTATTCCCTCACTAATTTAGAAGGGTAAAATTAAAAAGTCAAAATTTAGAGGGTGTTTGGCTAAGCTTATTTAAAACATCTTATAAACTCCTACATCTTATAGGTTTTTTAAGCTTAAAAGATGTTAAATCTTATTTTAAAGATAAACTGTTAAAGCGTTTGAATAAAATAAGGACTTTTAGCTTATAAGATATTAGTAACAGTAATTTTATAATTAAAATTTTTAAAATTGAAGGTACATGTTAAAAGCTTAAAAATAAGTTAGGAGTTCCTTACTTTTTTAAAAAAAACTTATACGCTCCTGACATCTTATTTTGGAAGCTAATAAAAATTTTTTTAAAAAAAAATTACCAAACACTTCATTACATCTTACAAGCTTTTTAAAACATCTTATAAGATATTTTAAGGAGCTTATAAGCTCACCCAAACACAATCTTAGTACTATAACTTTCCAATACAAAACAGGCAATCATTACGTAATGGTATCCGCATAAACTTTGATTTAAAAGCATAATATTAATGTCTTCCCTTCAAACGGATCATCCGTTGAAACTCATGTAAAATTTCTTTTTAGTTCGTTATAATATGTCCATTCTTAAAAGTGTCGACCAAAGCATTGTCCAAAAATTGTCTTCACATTCATATTATGTTGACAAATGTCCCAATTTGAAGTAATTACGTGTGGAACATATACTTGCTAATAAATGTAAATATTGAAAAATCATTGCCGACTTAAAAAAAAATCATATTGGAGGAGGGAACATATCTTACGATGTTAGGCACCACCTAACTCAATCAACCTCTGCAATTGGTCCCAATGCAATAAAGTTTTTCTTAGGTACATTTTTGAAATATAAGCTATTTTTTTATTATAAATATAAATGTGGCCCAAGAATGAGCCTAAAGTGGATGAAAAGAATATGGGAAAAGTCATTTTATCTACATTCTGAACACGTTGAGTCATCATGCTTGCATGAATTTCACAAAAACAATTGAGTTCTGTCATGTCCAGATTCCCTTTACCTTACCTTGTATTATTACTCCATTGTCTTAATAATATTGATTCATTGTGAGTGTATAGGATTGATTTAGATATCATAGTAATAGCGAAATTTTAAGTTAATGTGATTAAGTACTGTCTACATTAAAAATGTTGAGATATTTAAATAATTGATATATTGAGCTCTTGATTCTCTTTGACTAGACGAGAGATCGAGGACACATTTTTTAATAACAACCCATATAAAATGTGTACTGAAAGAGTAATACATCATTGATGTGCATGGTTGAATTTCTATGTTTATCATTCAATGGCGGATGAGGATAAATTGGGATCAATCATCATTAATTAGTTGATATAATATGTTTTTGCCAAACGTTTCATTGAATGTGTGTCGATACGAGACAAAGCTACTACATGTCTATATGTTGGAGATGTATAAGATACTCATCACAAGTATTTTTATCTAAGAAAAAAAATTAATATATAAAAAATAGAAAAAAAAATGATTCGGATTTGATATCTATTACACGTTAAAAGAAGTAATATAATTCAATGTACGTATACATCGGACATTGTTGATGTCAATAACTAATTTTAGCTCGTATTTGGTCAGCAATGTGAACACTCGCTGCTTAAGTAAATGTAATTCTAAGGTGCTTGACAAGTCGGTTTGACCAAAAGCTGTCAACTTTTATCCCAAAAAAAAGAAAGGCCAAAAGCTGTCGACAACCAAATTATACTTCGTACTAGCTTGAAATAAGTAATCTAAAGATTCATTTAGCTTTTTTAATAATATGTATGTGCATATTTCTAAAGCATTGTATAAAGTATAATTATGAAATGAAATCTTCATGATTCAAACTTCCAAACGTGCTTCTTCTCATTGATTAAAGCTCATCACCAACTTCACTTTATTATGATTTCCACAACTTGCACATGCACATACATGCATATATTTTGTTCAAATCTCTCATATATTGCGCATGTATCGTATTTAACTTGACAAAATACTGTTTCATGGGTACTTAAAGTGAATCTTTTCCTTTATAATTAAACCAGACATAGTGATAGAAGATGATGTAGAATATAATTTAATAAAAGTAATACATATATACATATAATGTTCAAGTCTTTGACCTTCTTGCCGACTGAATCTATGGAGGACTAGATAGGAAATCTTTAACAAATATATCTGAAAACAAAGTGGGCTTTTTTCAAACAAGCTAAATTATTTGGGACCATAACAAATATGAAAATTGAAGAATGTCATTTTCCACTAGAAATTCAATCGAGAAGTTAAATTTATTTTATTTACTACTTGAACTAAGTTCAATTTATTATTATTATTATTATTATTATTTGGAATGTGTTTTTACCTTCATGAGGTATTTTGTATCAGCATACCCAATGAGAATTTTGTTCCTATAAAAAAAAACATATAGAAACTATAATAACTTAAAATGTGTTAAATCTTGGACTCTTAAAATAAAATATATAAGTACCTTATATGATCAAACAAAACATGTTTTGATTTTATGTTAAAAGAATTGTAAAGCTTTTGTTAAGAGATCTCGAATCCCTAACTCCCATTCCCATTGCTTTGAAGGGATTTGGTTTCCATGCTTAATTTTTTAGGTTCCCAAGAAGAAGAAAACCAATGCCAACCAAGAACCAACTTTCACCCTCACATTATTTTATTTATTAAGCATAACTAAATCTTTCTTGTTATAACATGTACGGCATTAATCAATTAATCTCCTTAAAAAAAAAAAAAAAGAGTTCCACGTGGCTACTCCCAACTGGTGATGTTTTTGGCTTTTTTATATTCACCAAATAATTCTAATGAATGAAGATCAAGGGCCCTAAGGAATCTAATTAACTTTTATTGATGAAAGGGTTGGTAGGTTGTCTTTATTTCAGTCTTCTTCTTTGTACTTAACTACTTATTTATTGTTTTGTCATTCATGTATATGGCCATAATTTCTTTTATATTTTATCTTTGAACACATATCTAGAAATTTGTACTTGTACCGTATAATATATGTAAGAAACAAGAAAAGAAAAAATTTAGTTAATACTTGATTTCATCAAATACAATAATATATAATTAATCATGTTAAAACAACATTAAACATGAGCTTAAGCCATTAGACGTAAACAAATCATTTGCTAGCAAAAATTTTCATTATTAATTTAATAAAATCTGTCTGTACTATAATCTTGTAATGGACTTTGTTTCATCACAAATTGTTGTGTATGTCTCACTATTAATTAATTTTATGATTGATAAAAATCCATCACAGACTAACTTTTGTGACTTTGTTTCACCACAAATTTATTGTTGTATATGTTTGCTACTGATTAATTTTGTGACGAATAAAAGTCCATCACAAACTAACTTTTATTATGTACTTCATCACACATCAAAATATTATTATAAAAATTCATTACAAGCCTATTACAAGTTCCATTATTAATATACATTTTGTTCTTTTTTAGTCCGTTTATAATCCATCACAGGTCCATTATGTGTATTTGTAAACTAATATTCCTCACAATTTTTTCATTAATAAATGATCACTTTCTTCAAGAGTATTCATGTATACTGCCTAACAATAATTACATGAAGTACCATATCTTCTTTTGTCCAGCTACTCCCCCTTAGGTGCATGGAATATACTCTTTTATGAATTTTGACTCTATAAGGTAGTCAAATTAAAAAAAGAAAAAAAGAAAAAAAAGGGCATAACAAACCTTAAAAATATAATTATAATCTCAATTTCCTAGGTGGTACTCATGAAAGACCATGTCTAAACCCAAAAATAAATATAGTAAATCTAATATATGTAAAAGTTGGCAATGTCAGTTGCTAGCTCAATCCCGTGTTATCTTTATCTCTAAAATACTCACACAGAAAGTAAACAAACAAAAGCAAAGTTAATACATACATAGCTGTAAACACATAATATATGGACATAACCTAAGGTACAAATCATGAATATTCTGTGGTAACAGTTTGGATAAAGTTTTATAGGTAAAAAAATTCTTGAAACAGTAAAGTAAAAATGTAATAATTACACCATGCAAAATACATAGAGTAACAAAAATAATTTATTTTCTGCTTGAATACAAATCATCACAAGTGGCGGTGGGTAATCATAAATTCTCTGGTTTTGACGTGAAGCGTGGGTATAAATACAGCATATTTCTTGATGAGTTTTCTCTTTCACTTCTTTCAAATATGAATTAACTCTTTCATTTTTTCCTTTTTCCTTTTTTCGCTCTCTGATTCCTGATCTTGTTTTTCCTCTTTCTCTCTCCATATTTATTGTTTTCTTGAATGCTCAGTGTCACAATGCATTATACAGCTGCCAAGTTTGAACAGTAACGAGGCCCTGAAATTCAAATTTTCAGGAAAAAGAACTGTTTTTTTAATTTTTTTTGAAGGGTTTTTCACATTAGTACAGAAGTTCTTAAAGACAGCATACAATCAGAAAATGGTATCTTTTTTTTCTTTTACCCATTTTTAGTTATGTTTCTTCATAGTACTCGAGTACCTGGATGCCTTTTTTTTGCTCTGACGGTGGGTTTTTCGAATGAATGTATGAATGTGTAGTGGTATTTATGAATTATGATGCTGAAATCAATATTTTTATGCTTGAATTGACTCATTCTGAACACTTTCTTTAGCTCTTTAATGGGGTGGGTCGTTTGTTCTGGGCATTAATGGACTTCTGGTGTTTTTAGCTTTTATGGGCAGCTTTAATTTCAGTGAAAGAAGCTTTGGTAATAGTTGTGGCAATAGTGTTTGTTCTGTTGGCACCATGTTTACTTGTGTTTTGCTCTTATCATGTTTATCTTCAGACTTCAATTCTTGAATCATAGAATTGGACATAGTCATAGAATTTTTCCTTCTTTTTCTCAAAACATGTAAGAATTGAAGTTTATTTCTCTAACATTCTATGCTTTAATCTTACTGTCAGGATGTTTTGGATTGTTAGAAGAAACTGTAACGACTTGTAATTAGCATTCTCTGCTTCGTTATTACCTCATTGTTGTGAAGAAAAAGATGGATATATCTGGAAATGATAATAGTGTTGAGAAAGCAAAGGGAATTGAGGATACTGTAAACTATAATGTACCAAATATGATCACAATGGACAATTCAATTTCAATGGTGGAATCTTCATCTTGTTCCGCTTCTATGGTGGATTCTTTCTGCCCTCCCATTTGGAACCAGTCTGTCAATGGGCAGAGTTTAGGCTATTGTGAGATGAATGCCCGGACCGATGCTAGCCCTTTGAGCAGCCTCGGCCCTATAAGAACCGGTTTGGATTGGACAACAAATGGAATGTTTCTACCAAATGGTCTGAGGATGTTACCTCAAAACTTGCCTCATTTTCCAACTGATTCAGCTTTTATCCAAAGGGCGGCGAAGTTATCGTGCTTCAATGGTGGAAATTTTAGTGAAATGATGAACCCTTTTAGCATTCCTCTAAATCCGCATTCACAGGGCTTTGGACTGATGCAAGGGCCAGGCGAGGTTTTTGTAGGTAAGGATGAGAAAAGTGAAAGTGTTGTGCGATCTCATGATGAAGCCAAAAATGGAGTGGATGTACCAGGTACTAGGCGTGATGAGGCTGAATTTAGTGGACGTGGTGCTCAAGAGGAGTCTTCTGGTAAAAGGAAGAAGAGGAAGAAAAATGAACAGGTTAACAATTGCTTACTGTTCTCTTGATTGGATCATGGATGGACATAAACATCTTCCGATGATCTTTAGAACTTTCATCATACTATTACAGTCATCTTTAGTTATTGATTATGTTGCCTTTGGCCTGTCAGAAAATTGAAAATAATGAAGCCCCACAACCATCTTTGGAAACAGCAAAGGAGACTGCCAAACAAGAGAGTGATCAAAATCCCCCATCAACCCATAGGTCCGACCCGCCCAAGGAAGAGTACATACATGTTCGAGCTAGACGAGGCCAGGCGACAAACAGCCACAGTCTTGCTGAAAGGGTAAGAATCTTGTGTGGCGAAGTCTATTTGTAGGCTATATACTACCACACCAAGGAATGTTTGCTGATGACAAGTTTTGATTATTCGTTTATAATGCAGGTGAGGAGGGAGAAGATTAGTGAAAGGATGAAATTCCTTCAGGATCTTGTCCCTGGTTGCAGCAAGGTAGCTTTATTTAGTGTTAATTAACGTGCATTATCGTTGAAATTTATGGTTCTAGTTGATCTTTAATATCTTTTGTTAGCAGGTCACCGGAAAAGCTGTTATGCTTGACGAAATCATCAATTATGTGCAATCGCTACAACGACAAGTTGAGGTATGCGATAAGTACCCCCCGTTTCTTGTATTTTATTCAACTTTTATTCAAGTTTTGCAGCATGCGATGACCTATTTAGTAGTGTTTTTGAATTTTAGCTATTTTTAAGTGTTTGGAAGTAGTGCTTCTACTTTTGAATCTCAAATGTGTCTGCACGCACCCTCATAATAGTGGATAAGGGCATTTTGTTTTCTGGGATTTTTATATGAGAAATTATTTGTGTTATTCCTAATTTTCGAGAATGTTCATTTTTCTTGTTTCCTTTATGAACTTTCTGCACATTCATGTTAAAAGATCATTTATGTGAGTGCATTTCCACTCCATACAGTTCCTATCAATGAAGCTTGCAACAGTAAATCCACGGCTGGATTTCAACATCGAACAATTTCTAGCTAAAGATGTAAGTATATGCTTCACCAATCATCCGTAAGATTCCATGCTTACATACTTAAAAGTAATACTAATTGACAGCAGATCCCACAGCCTAGAACTGGTCTATCATCTTCACTGGCTTTTTCACCCAGTGTAACTATGCCGTTTCCCCCACTGCACCTGCCACACCCTAGCCTAATCCCAGCTAGTCTTCCTAGCATTGGAAACTCTTCAGAAACACTTCAGAGACTACCCAGAAGTGCTGTCTGTGGAGGGTTCAATGAACCGACCTGTCAAGTAAGCTTCATCGCTTGACAATAATCTTCTTTCAGAAACATTTGAAATGATTTTCTATCTTATATAATTATGATATTGGCTTATGCAGACACCGAGAATATGGGATGACGAACTTCACAACGTTATTCATAATAGCTTCAACTCAATTGCTTCTCTTAAAAGCCAAGATTTAAGTGGTATATTATATAATTTCTTATCAAAATTCATTTTCTTTCCAAAGGTCCGAAGCTGAATAAAGTTTTTCTTTGTTGTTTTTGCAGCTTCTTTACCACCAGGTCACATGAAAGGGGAACCTTAAAATTTTTTGCAGTATTTTATCCCCGGGCCATTGAGCAGAAGAAATGAAGAATTGATGCAAAATGGTGTCTTGAAATAATAGAGGGAAGAGGAACAAGATGGGATCCTCTTATTACATTCTTAAATTACATTTGAGATAAAGAATTGTTCTTGTTCAATAAATGCCAATATGTTTCTGAAGAACTGTTCGCTTGGGGATGTATTGATAAATATGAATAAAACCATCCCCTGTTCTCAATGGGTTCATTTGGCTCAGTTCTGTTTTCGAGCTATAGGTGTGAATTCGAGCATGAACTCAAGTTTTATTATTTTATTTTATTCAATTTATAGGCACGAACTTGAACTTGAAAAGCTTAACTATTTTACAAATACTTTGGTTCTTTGTAACATTTTACATATAAATATTTTTTAAGGAAAAAAAGGCCTGTTAAGCTATGAATAATAATTATTTCGCTCGAAATCTATATGAGCTTCACTTTGGCTTGTTAGGTTGGCTATTTGGCTTGGTTCGTATGCGTCTCTACTCTCTAGTTGAACTATGTCCTTAAAGCTATGTCTCTAGTTGAACTATGTCTAGTGGTTTTAAATTTATTTTCAAGTGGTTTGATAAGTTTCATATCTCAACTTTAAATCTTCTCTATACATTTGTTCACTCTTTTACTGGTTGAGTGCTCTTTGACATGAGACAGAGATCAATGTCGACTTCTATGAACAAAACTAGGCTTTTGGTGGTGCTCATTGATCGACTTCGTGCTCAACTGGTTGGTTCAAGTGTCTAATATATTGTTCTGATCATGAGATCCGGACATGATAAAAATAGATTGGAAAAAAAAAAAAGAACTATGTCTCTAGAAGGACTAACATGGTTTGTTTTTTCAAAAGGAAAATTGTTCTTGGATTCTTCTCCATCATTGTACAAAATGAAAGAGTTTGAACTTACAGCCCAATCTAGAATATGGCAGCCCAAGTCCGAACCTTAACCTCATCAATCATAGCAGCCTATTTTTTTCTTGACCTACTGCAAAAGTACCCAACACAATTATCAGAAAACAACGTACACTATTTGCCAACATGCCATGATACTTTATGGAAACTTTACGGACAAAAACACACGGCAGAAATATAGGCCGTCTATTTAGCACTCCGAGCGTTGTTTTCCTGGTCTCGATCACATCAACGCTTAATAAGAACAGTGACTATCAAAGACGTGTTTATTTTCTCCATCTTTAGACATTATTAAACCCACGAAAGTAGACATATTCACTTGCTAGAACTGTTTGATATTTCTCCTCCAACATCAACGCACCATTTCCCTGCATCAAATTGCAAGTTTCTGAACCATGACAACCAAAACACAAAAGAAAGACAAGAATTCACTAAGAAAGTCCAAGAAAGATTCAATTTCTATCCAAATCAATGAAAAAACCCCTCTTCTGATGCCCAAGAAGATCGAAAGCAGTAGCTTTTCTCATCAAGATTTCAATGGGGCTTCATTTACTGGGGCAGTTTTTAACTTATCAGCTACCATAATGGGAGCTGGTATAATGGCACTTCCAGCTACTATGAAGGTTTTAGGCCTTGGACTTGGGATTGCGGTCATAGTGTTTGTTGCTGTTCTCACAGAGTTTTCTGTGGGCATGTTGTTGCGGTATAGTGAAGCCGGTGGGGCAGATTCTTACGGCGGTGTTATGGGAGATGCATTTGGAGATGTGGGCAGGGGAATCTTGCAAGTTTGTGTGGTGATTAATAACATTGGGGTCCTTGTTGTGTCCATGGTCATTATTGGTTTGTGTCTTTAACTTCTTTTTTTCTTGAGAATTGTGAGTAGTTGTGAAAATGGTTTCTTTTTTGTGGGATCATGATTGGTTTTTGGCTTGTTGAATTGTGAAGGTGATGTGCTATCTGGATCGTCTTCAAGTGGGGTTCATCATGCTGGTGTGTTAGAGGGTTGGTTTGGGGAGCATTGGTGGAATGCGCGCTTCTTTGTTCTTGTTGTGACGACTCTTTGTGTGCTTACTCCATTGGCGTGTTTCAAGCGCATTGGTAAGCACTAAGTTGTGTCTTATTGACATGAATTTGGGATGAACCAGGACTAGCCATCCCTCACTTGGGGAGGGGCTAGTCCATCCAAATATGGGGTCTTGAAGGATGACTCATAAAATTACTATATTATCCTTGCCAAGACTTTAAGTAAAATGAAATATAATAGGCCATCATTAGTAAGGATTATTTTGTCAATTTACTCAGTATCCCACTCATTTCATCGCCCGCGTAGACAGATCACTTACAGTATCATTCGTTGTCCCACATTATTACATTTATCCTAATCCTTACAATCATCACACATTCATAATTCATATATCCCATCACTCAGACATCCTAGTAAAAAGAAGCCTACTAGTATCCAGACTATAATTTGTTGTCTAAGCCATTCATGATAGATTATACTTCCGTTGAATGTTGAAAAGAATCAACTGCAATTTCTAACTGTTTCTTGAGATTCTACTGCTTTCTCATTTAACTAATTCCCAGGAATTTTTTCTTTCTGCAGATTCTTTAAGACACACTTCTGCCTTGGCAGTTTTTCTGGCATTAGTCTTTCTTTTCATTACAGCAGCCATTGCTATCGTTAAATGGATACAAGGAACCACTACAACTCCAAGATTTCTCCCTGACATAATTGATCTCAATTCCATCTGGTCACTCTTCGCCGTCGTCCCTGTTTTAGTAACAGCATACATCTGCCATTTCAACGGTCAAACTTCCCCAAGAAACCACTTTATATCTTCTCAAGAAGTTATGTAACATGAATTTTTCTTGCAGTGCAAAGTATAGCAAACAAGCTTGAAGATCGATCCAGAATCAAATCAGTTGTCCGAACTTCACTAGCACTATGCTCAATCATTTACATTATGACAGGCTTCTTTGGGTTCCTTCTGTTTGGCAATTCAACTCTTGATGATGTTTTGTCCAATTCTGACACAAATCTTGGTATCCCTTTTAGTTCAGAGCTAAATGATGCAGTTCGTGTGAGCTTCGCGCTTCATCTGATGCTCGCTTTTCCAGTGATATTTTACCCGCTTCGTCTGAATTTGGACAGGCTTTTGTTTCCATCGTTTGTTCCTCTGGCCAGTGACAACCGCAGGTTCAGCTTGCTCACAGTTGGACTCATATCTGTTGTGTTTCTAGGTGCAAATTTCATTCCCAGCATCTGGGATGCGTTTCAGTTCACTGGTGCGACTGACGCAGTTTGCCTCGGGTTCATCTTTCCTGCTGCAATTGCTTTGAGGTTATCCTCCCTTTGTTGCATCACTGGTTCACTCTTACAGTTGGATGATGCTTTTGTGTTTATCACATTGCTTCTGCTTTGGAATGAAGTAGTTTTTCTATGTACACACGAGCGGTAAATTATGAAAAAGTTTGCATCTACAAACCAAAAAATGATGAAAAATGATAATGAACATTTACAAACATAAGTGATTTTCACTGTTACAATATTCTAAATTACCAGCTTCCTCCTGAAATTATATTTTCATATTTTGTTGAGGTCCTTTGAGTGAAGTAACATTGTCCTCCCTTACTTTAGGGGGAGGCCAAGGATTCGACCCCAATCCTCTTCCCAAAAAGGAAAGGAAAAGAAAAAATTTAGTATTTCCATCTGTTATTAATTTTTTTTAAGCAAAAATGAAAAAAAGTGTTAACATAGTATTTCCCTCTGTTATTATTATTATTTTTTTAATGAAAAAACTTAATTAAAATCTGAGAGATAGGGTGAATTTAAGCTGAATATATTTGATAAAATTTGGAATCACATATCAATAAATCAAAAATTATTTATTTCTTTCCAATTTGTTTTACTGAAAAATTGGCGATTAAATGCTCCAAAAAATATATGCCTTGTCATTTTTAAGGAAAAACTTAATTTTGTCCATTAATAAAATTATCATAAATGTATAAATAAATTTTTAATATTGAACTTAATATATAAAAAATATATCAATCCATCATGAATTTCTTAGATAAATATAAATAATTTAATATGATTCTTAATTTCAATTAAATTTTATTGATTTTATCTTAAACTGCCAATGTTTATTATTTAACCATACACAAATGGTTTTGTGTAGATTCTTATTGAACAAAATATATAATGCACACACACACACACACATATATATAATAAAAACATTTTATAATTTACGAACATATAGGTGCAGTGAAAAATAGAAAGTTTTGTATTACATGTATCATTATCGCTCTTGTAAGAAAAATTAAGTACATCGACTATATATTTGTAAACTCTTTAAGAAACATATTTCAGCTGATTGTGAATAAATTGTTTTAGTTAAAACTGGTTATTTTAAAAATATTTAAAAATTAATAAGTTTGATAAATATTGAATTCACGTGCCAAAACAATGGAAGTACATTTCTCAAATTTCAATATCTTTTTACTGAAAAATGCTGATCTAGTGCTTCAAAAAATAAATGTTTTTGTCATTCTTTGTGAGACTGCTGAACAAGAGAGTGATCAAAATCCATCGTCAACCCATAGGTCTGACCCGCCCAAGAAAGAGAACATACACGTTCCCGCTAGACGAGGCCACGCAACAGAAAGCCACAGTCTTGCTGAAAGGGTAAGAATCTTGTGCAACGAAGTTTATTCATAGGCTATGTACTACCACATCGGGGAATGTTTGTTTGGTGATGAGTTCTGATGGACATAAACATCTTCCGGTGATCTTTAGAACTTTCATCGTACTATTACAGTCATCTTTAGTTATTGATTATGTTGCCTTTGGCCTGTCAGAAAATTGAAAATAATGAAGCCCCACAACCATCTTTGGAAACAGCAAAGGAGACTGCTAAACAAGAGAGTGATCAAAATCCACCGTCAACCCATAGGTCCGACCCGGTCAAGGAAGGGTACATACATGTTCGAGCTAGACGAGGCCAGGCGACAGACAGCCACAGTCTTGCTGAAAGGGTAAGAATCTTGTGTGGCGAAGTCTACTTGTAGGCTATATACTACCACACCGAGGAATGTTT
>JACFYI010003695.1:32679-43457 GCA_014898755.1 Handroanthus guayacan
TATTCAAGTTTTGCAGCATGCGATGACCTATTTAGTAGTGTTTTTGAATTTTAGTTGTTTTTAAGTATTTGGAAGCAGTGCTTCTATTTTTTATTCTCAAAAGCATTTGTACGTGCCCTGTAATAGTGGATAAGGGCATTTTGTTTTCTGGGATTTTTATATGTGAAATCTTTTGTGCCATTCGTAATTTTTGAGAATGTGTATTTTTTCTTGTTTCCGATATGAACTTTCTGCACTTTCATGTTAAAAGATCATTCATGTGAGTGCATCTCCACCCTATACAGTTCCTATCAATGAAGCTTGCAGCAGTTAATCCACGGCTGGATTTCAACATCAATCGATTTCCAGCTAAAGATGTAAGTATATTGCTCACCAATCATCCGTAAAATTTCATGCTTACATATTTAAAAATACTAATTGACAGGAGATCCCACAACCTAGAACTGGTCTATCATCTTCACTGGCTTTTTCACCCGATATAACTAGGCCGTTTCCCCCACTGCACCCGCCACACCCTAGCCTCATCCCGGCTAGTCTTCCTAGCATTGGAAACTCTTCAGAAACACTTCAGAGACCAACTGAAAGTGTTGTCTGTACTGTGTTCAATGAACCTCCCTCTCAAGTAAGCTTCATCACTTGTCAATTATCTTCTTTCAAGAACCTTCAAAATGATTTTATATAAGTCTGATATCGGCATATGCAGGCACCAAGAATATGGGACGATGAACTTCACAACATTGTTCATAATAGCTTTAACTCAACTGCTTCTCTTAATAGCCAAGATTTAAGTGGTATATTATATAGTTTCTCATCAAAATTCATTTTCTTTCCAAAGGTCCCAGAATGAATTAAGTTTTTCTTTGTTGTTTTTGCAGCTTCTTTACGACCGGGTCACATGAAAGCTGAACCTTAAAATCTTTCGCAGTATTTTATCCCCGGCCCGAATGGAAGAGCTCCATTGAGCAGAAGAAATGAAGGACTGAGGGAAGATTTTGCCCTGGAATAGTAGAGGGAAGATTTTGCCCTGGAATAGTAGAGGGAAGAGATCGGGTCTTCTTATTACATTCTTAAATTACATTTGAGATAAAAGTATTGTTCTTGTTCGATCAATGCCAATATGTTTCTGAAGAACTGTTTGCCTGGGGATGTATTGTTAAATATGAATAAAACCATCCCCTGTTTTCAATGGGTTCATTTGGTTAGTTCTATATTCAAATTATAGGTGCGAATCTGAAGCTTGATTATTTTATTTTATTCCATTTATAGGCACAAACTTGAACTTGAAAAGCTTAACTGTTTTACAAATACATTAATCCTTTCATCACTATACATTTAGATATTATTTAAGGAAAAAAAATAAAATTAAAAAAAGGCATGTTAACATATGAACAATAATTATTTGGCTTGAAATCTGTAAGAGCTTTACTTTGGCTTGTTAGGTTGGCTATTTGGCTTAGTTCGTATGCGTCTCTACTTTCTAGTTGAACAATATCCCTAAGGCTATGTGTCTAGTTGAACTATGTCTAGTGATTCCCAACTTACTGTCAAGTAGTTTGATAAGCTTCACGTCTCAATTTTGAATCTCCTTTATGCATTTGTTCTCTCTTTTGCTAGTTAAGTGTTCTTTTGGCATGAGGAGGGGATCAATGCCGGCTTATGTGAACAAAACTAGGCCCTTGGTGGCGCTACGGTAACTGAACTAGTGCTCTCGTTAGTTAGTTCACATGTCTTATATGTTCTTCTGATCACAAGATTTGGATATGATGAGAGGAGACTGGTGTTGCCGCTATTGATTACTAATTTTCCCAATTAAAAAAAAGAGGAAGACAAATGCCTCTAGAAGTACTAACATGATTTGTTTCTTCTGAAAGAAAATTGTTCTTGGATCCTTCTCCATCTTTTTATACAAAATGAAAGGGCTTAAACTTGCAGCCCAATCTACAATCACTGTATGACAGCCCAAGTCCGAACCTTAACCTCATTAATCATAGCAGCCTGTCTTTTTATTGACTGCTGCAAAAGTACAGAACACAATTATAGGAAAAAAACGTACACCATTCGCCACATACGCCAACATGCCATGATACTTTATGGGAAAGTATACGGAATTATGGATAAAAGCAACATGACAAAAATATAGGCCGTCTATTTAGCACTCCAGGAGCTGTTTTCTTGGTTTCAGTCACATCAAACTTGATAAGAACACTGACATCAAAGACGTGTTTCTTTTCTCCATCCTTAAAGTTTAAACATTATTAAACCCACGAAAGTAGACAGTTCCAATTGCTATAAAACTGTTTGATATTTTTCCTCCAACATCAACACACCATTTCCCTGAATCAAATTCCAAGTTTCTGATTTCTGAACCATGACAATCAAAACACAAAGGAAAGCCAAGAATTCACCAAGAAAGTCCAAGAAAGATTCAGTTTTTGTCCAAATCAATGAAAAAACCCCTCTTTTGATGCCCAAGAAGATCGAAAGCAGCAGCTTTTCTCATCAAGATTTCAATGGGGCTTCATTTACAGGGGCAGTTTTTAACTTGTCCACTACCATAATTGGAGCTGGTATAATGTCACTTCCAGCTACTATGAAGGTCTTAGGCCTTGGACTTGGGATTGCAGTCATAATGTTTGTTGCTGCACTCACGGAGTTTTCTGTGGGCATGTTGTTGCGGTATAGTAAACTCAGTGGGGCGGATTCTTACGGCGGTGTTATGGGAGATGCATTTGGATATGTGGGCAGGGGAATCTTGCAAGTTTGTGTGGTGATTAATAATATTGGAGTACTTGTTGTGTACATGATCATTATTGGTTTGTGTTTTTAACTTATATTTTTCTGGAGAATTTTGAGATGCTGTGAAAATGGTTTCTTTTTTTGTGGATTATGATTGGTTTTTGGTCTGTTGAATTGTGAAGGTGATGTGCTATCTGGATCATCTGCAAGTGGGGTTCATCATGCTGGTGTGTTAGAGGGTTGGTTTGGGGAGCATTGGTGGAATGGGCGCTTCATTGTTCTTGTTGTGACAACTCTTTGTGTGCTTACTCCGTTGGCGTGTTTCAAGCGCATTGGTAAGCACTAATTTGTGTCTTATTAAACGGAAAGTCATAAATTGGTAGATAAGAAGGTAAGATGACTGGGTAAGTTCCCATATTTGCGAATAGATAGGTCACGATTTGAAAATACTCTCATAGATACGAAATCATATCTTCATTGTTGAATTTCTATTAGTCATGTGAACTGGAGCCTTGTTTAATTGGGTGATGAATCAAGACGAATTATTTATCATATATACACTCATCTGTTGTTTACCTTGCAAAATATGGTTTTGGTAGATAATAGGGCTCGGTTCATATGAATTTGGGATGAACCAGAACTAGCCATCGCTCGTTTGTTTGGGTGAATTGTCCATCTAAATATGGGTTCTTGAAGGATGACTCATAAAATAACTATATTGTCCTTGCTAAGACATTAAGTGAAATGAAACACAGTAAGCCATCATTAGTCAGTATTATTTTGTCAATTTACTCATTATCCTACTCATTTCATCGCCCAAGCAAGCACACCACTTACACTATCATTCGCCGTCCCACATTTATCACATTTATCCCCATCCTTACCATCATCACACATTCATAATTCATATATCCCATCACTCAGACATCCTAGTAAAAAGAAGCCTACTAGTATCCAGACTATAATTTGTTGTCTAAGCCATTCATGATGGATTGTACTTCTGTTGAATGCTGAAAGGAAGCAGCTGCAATTTCTAACTATTCCTTGGGATTCTACTGCTTTCTTGTTTAACTAATTCCCCGGAATTTTGCTTTCCTGCAGATTCTTTAAGACACACCTCTGCCTTGGCAGTTTTTCTGGCATTAGTCTTTCTTTTCATTACAGCAGCCATTGGTTTCGTTAAATGGATACAGGGAACCACTACTACCCCAAGATTTCTTCCTGATATAACTGATCTCAATTCGATCTGGTCACTCTTCACCGTCATCCCTGTTCTTGTGACAGCATACGTCTGCCATTTCAACGGTAAAACCTCCCCAAGAAACCGCTTTACATCTTCTCAAGAAGTTACGTAACAAGATTTTTTCTTGCAGTGCAAAGTATTGCAAACGAGCTTGAAGATCGATCCAGAATAAAATCAGTTGTCCGAACATCACTAGCACTATGCTCAATCATTTACATTATGACTAGCTTCTTCGGGTTCCTTCTGTTTGGCGATTCGACTCTTGATGATGTTTTGTCCAATTTTGACACAAATCTTGGGATCCCTTTTAGTTCAGAGCTAAATAATGCAGTTCGTGTGAGCTACGCGCTTCATTTGATGCTCGTTTTTCCAGTGATACTATATCCGCTTCGTCTGAATTTGGATGGACTTTTGTTTCCATCTTCTGTTCCCCTGGCCGATGATAACCGCAGGTTCAGCTTGCTCACAGTTGGACTCATATCTGTTGTGTTTCTGGGTGCAAATTTCATTCCCAGCGTTTGGGATGCGTTTCAGTTCACTGGTGCAACTGCTGCAGTTTGCCTTGGATTCATCTTTCCTGCTGCAATTGCTTTAAGGTAATATCGTCCATTTGTTCTGTCACTAGTTTACTCTTGCAACTGGATGATACATCAGTGTTTAGCATTACTTCTGCTTTGAAACGAAGTGATATTTTTATTTAGAGAAGAGCGGTAAAATATGAAATTGTTCACAGCTACAAACCAAAAAATGATGATAAATGATAATAAACGTTTACAAACATACACTGTTATAATATTCTAAATTACTAATTTCCTCCTGAAATTATATTTTCATATTTTGTTGAGGTCCTTTCAATGAAGTAATATTGTCCTCCCCTCCTTTAAGGGGAGGCTAGGGGTTCAATCCCAATCCTCTTCCCTCACTCCCCCACCCCCAAAGGAGAAAATAAATACAAAAAAAAAAAAGAAAGAAAACAAAAAAGAAAGGGAAGGAAAAGGAAAAAATAAAAAAAGATAACCTAATACTTACAAAACCTGCCTTAACCCTCTTAAGAGAAAAAAAGAAAAAAATAATAACAACATAGTATTTCCACCTTTCAATATATATATTTTTTTTTTCTCCCTTTAATTGGAAAAACTTAAGCAAAATCTGAGAGATAGAGAGACTAGAATCTCAAAGTACCTCTATTTATAGAGCACCTAAAGGATGCTTTCAGATTCTGGTGAATTTTAGTTCAGATTCTTTCTAACAAAATCAGAAATCTTTAGCCTCTACCAGACACTCGCCAAAGCATTTTCTATTAGCTAAAAGCTCAAAAGCTGGTGGTAAAAACATTGTCATGTATCCTACAAGTGTAAACTAGATCTCTGCATGCTCCTTGGTTCAGGGATGCTCATGGCATAGCTTCGAGGAGAGACAAGATCTTGGCTGTTTTCATGGTTGGTCTAGCTGTACTCGCGAATTCAATCGCTATATACAGTGATGCTTATACCATCTTCAGGAGAAGTGTGTCCCCTTCTCGCGTGTGATTTTGCCAGCAGCAGCTCCGGTGAGAGTATTGATTCTGTTACAGTGAGATATTTGATATTATTAAGATACGCACTCTTTATGTTTTTCTCGGGTGTGAGAAAATTACAAGAAAACAAAGTTCGTTTCTGTAAGAAGATGATATCGTAATGGAGTTTCTATTTACATCTGATGCAAGTATCTAATATGAATCATGTCAGCATATTTTCCTACATGAAAACGAGAGATAATTACTTCTACACTACCTATTATTTACCATAATTGCAGAAACACGCCTGAACTTTGAATCATTAACATTATATTCCTTGTTGTATAATTAGCTAATGCGTAATTGCAATTATAACTGCTAAATATATGCATAATTACGGTTTCACCCTCTAAGCTGATGCATAATTATAATTACATCCCCTTATTTTGGGAGATCTACTTGTAATATTTACAATTTTGAAAAAATATAATCATAATTGTTTAAACTTTAAGCAAATATAGTGATAATTATCCAAATCCTATGGAATATTTTGATAATTGCACCAAATAATTTGACCAATTTACTCAATCAAATAACAAGATAAAAATAGAAATAACAAACAGTTAACATTTCATAATTCATCCAAAAAAAAAAAGTTAACATTTCCTCAAATTTGTTTATATAAACATTCTATTTGATTTCAAAAATTATAATAACATTAATTACTGTGAGATTTATTGATGGAAAACTTCTTCAAACTTATACAACATTAAAATTAAATCAATTAAAAATCTAACATACTAACCGAAACAATGAAAGCAAGCCCATAAAGCTATAATGTGACAACTGACTCCTTTAAATATTCCGAGAACTAAACTAAAAACATGAAATAGTATTGCAATTTTTCAAACTAAGAAAATATTTATGTAATGAGACCAAAACTCAGGTAATGAGGCAATTATCACTAGAAATAATAATAAAAAAATAGTTTGCTATTTTTTTTACATTCGCACTAAAACATATTTCCTCGTTTGACAATATAACAATTTAAGAAAATGCCTCCATCAAAATTTATCACCAGAATATGGTTTCCTTTTCCTTTTCTTCAAACCTTTTCCTCTACCCAAAAATTCAAACCTTAGGTCAGTTATGCTAAAATTTTCATATAAAATGACATCAAACTACATGCTGATCATTCACTCCAGGGATCACTCTCAGCCCTCACTTCTGAAGGCTCAACCACTTGTACTTCTGAGCCATCAGTCTCTGAGGCACTTTTGTCTTCAGCTTCAGCTTCATCATCCTCCGATCTGCCCCATCTTCCTCCAAGGGCCATCGCCATCATCTCGTATATCTTGTTACCCAGCTCAGCTGGACTATCAGGCTGTGTTTAACCATATGACATGAAACAGTAAGAATATGTTTCAAGCTTCTATTGACCATAAAAGCATGAAGAGTGTTGCAGAAATGTTGTACTTACAGTGAATCCACTGGATATCAAGGCTGTATCGTATAGCAGTTCCACGGCCCTCTTGGCATCAGTGCTGTCTGGAGCATTCTTACAAGCGGCCTGTAAATGCAGGAAGAGTAAATTAGGTGTACGAATAGCATATAGGTCTTGATGTTGATGAAGTGAGGAGAAAATCGTACATTGAGATCCTTGACGATAGGGTGATCAGGATTGATCTCCAATATTCTCCTTCCCCTCATGAATTCCAGGCTTGAGGTGTCTCCAAGTGTTTGTGCTCGCATTAATCTGTTTCAACAAAATCCAGACAAAGAAGAGAAGATAGCTTGCAGACAAGAAATGTCACAAGCAATTTCACAATCAATGATGTACTAAGTGGTTTATTGCACACCTTTCCATGTTTGCTGACCAACCAAACTTCCCAGAAACGAGCACACACGGTGATGAGCTCAAACGTTTTGAGATTTGCACTTTAGCCACCTTATCACCAAGCTGTTGTTTTATCCAATCACATAGAAGATTATACTCTTGTTTGGTTTCCCTTTCTTTCACCTCATCCTCGTCGCCTGTCATTCAGATAAAATGTTTAGCGGAAAACATTCGACAAAACATAATGGACAGACAAAACTTTTTCTTTCCAATGCTTGCGAAAGAAATTAATCAAGATGACACAAAATTAGGTCGATTCTTTTGGCCATAATTGACGAGAACGAAATAATACTCACCTAGCTCCAGATCTTCCTTGCTGATATCAACAAATTTCTTTTCCTTGTATGTCTGTAAATTCTGGATTGCAACTTCATCAATTGGCTCAATTAGGTAAAGCACCTGTTAAGTGATAAATATAAGGCCGTATAACGTAAGAAAATATAACAGAAATACAAATCCTATTTTTTTTCTTTTTCTTTAAAAAAAAAGAATATGCATACCTCGATGCCCTTCTGGACTAATATTTCCAAGAATGGAGCAGATTTAGCGCTTTTTAAGCTGTCAGATGCCAAGTAGTAGATGGCTTTCTGGTTCTCGCCCATGTTCTCAACATAATCGTCTAAGCTTATAGGTTCTTCCTCACTCTTGGAAGAGAAAAATCTCAACAATGGCGTTATCCTTTTGTGGTTTCCAGTGTCCTCGATACATCCCAACTTCAAAAACTTACCAAAATTCTCCCAGAATTTTTTGTAATCCTATAACAAAAACACATTATGTAAGTGATATATTTGGGACATGAGGGGGGAAAAAATGGTCATACAATTAGCCACGAACCTCTTTGTTCTCACTTTCGGAAAGATCCTGTATCATGTCAAATGTCTTCCTAACCAGTCTCTTCCTCATTATTCTCACCTGGTAGAAAAAAATAAGCATTTTATTATACAATAATAAAAATAAAAATAATTTTCAATAATTATCGGGATCATGCTATGACAAGAAAGGATTCCCTTACAATTCGGCTCTCCTGAAGGATCTCCCTCGAAACATTAAGAGGAAGGTCATCTGAGTCCACCACGCCCTTCACAAAGCTCAGGTATCTTGGAAACTACAAGTCATCAGATCAACAAGATCTTTTGAGTAATGTTCAGAGAGTGGTAACTTCACATGGGAGCTTAAAACTAATTAAATACACATGACGGCAACTACGCGCTACTAAAACATAAACAAATCCCAGTCACCATCTCTCAGGAATAGTTGGAAGCACTAGGTGGTCACAATTCTCAAGGAATGTAAAGATTTCTTACCAGTTCACCATCGAAATCATCTGAAATGAAGACACGTTTCACATACAAACGGATATTTTTTGTCTTGGGGTTGATAACATCTTCATTGTTAAGAGGGGCCATTCCAGGAATATAGAGTATACTTCTAAACTCGACCTCACCCTGCAAATTATATGATGTCAAAACTAAAGCAAAACGGCACTAACTTCAGCCAGCACATCCTTTATAAGCATTGCATACCTCTGTAGTGAAATGGGTATAGGCAAGTGGATCCAAAAACTCATTAAATGTCTTCTTGTAAAATTCTTGATATTGCTCCTTTTCGACTTCCTTTGGGCTACGCATCTGCATAGTTCCAAAAGGAAAGGTATAAATCATAGTTATAAAGATGCCAAATATAGCTTGTAAGAAATATTATCAGATGAATAATAGCTCGACTCACCCATATGGGTTTTGTTTCATTTGCCAATTCCCAGTCCCAATATTTTTCAGTTTTTGTCTTTTTAGTCTTCTTCTTCTCTCCCTGGGTACAAAAAGAGAAGAAAATGTGAATAACATACTCAATTGCGAGGAAAGGCAAAGTGTGTACAAGGGCTTCTAAAGGCCATTACCTCGGGTTTTTCTTCTCCCTCTTTTGGTTCTTCCTCTTCTTCTACCTGCCAAAATTTAATACTAATTACTAAATGTTCCACTCTGGAGTCAAATCATAAATGTTGATGAAACTAAAATACGAGGATCTATACATGGCAAGTATCAAATGATGTTCGGTTATGAAACTCAACACAAGAATCCTTCTATGACGGTTTCATGACAGAGAATAATAAAAACAAAGGACGACATAAAAATTGAGCCATCAGAAGTCTAACCTCAACAGTCCTCGACTTCTCTTGCCATGTGTAGATGGGGAATGAAACAAACTGTGAGTAATTCTTAACCAAACTCTGAATCCTGGTTGGCTCTGAGAATTCGTATTTGTCATCTTCCTGCAAGAAAAACATAGCAAAGTTTGTTTCATTTAATAGATAGAACTAAGAACAAGTTTGAAGGACCCAACTTTATAGGAGCTTTTCGAGCAAGAAACAGAGTTCTGTTTAAGGTTTTTAATTGTTTTCAGAATTGAGCCACACGAATTTTTCTGCCAATATCTGCATGAAATACTTAAAAACGATGCAAACCCAATTCCAAATCCAAATAGGTTTTACTTTTTAATATAAGTATAGAATGTGAAACTATAGCCTAGCAAGTTTGGCATGCAAAATGGTGAGGAAAGATCATACCTTCAAATAAAGTGTGACTTGTGTTCCTCGTCGCAGGAACTTATTGGGATCAGTTTCCTCCCTAATTACATAGGTGCTGCTATCAGCCAACGATTCCCATACATACTGCTTATCTGATCTAGGACTCTTTGTTGTCACTACCACCTGGAATAAAGTGACAAAAAAGTTCGACCAAACTTAGCATTTGTGTATGACGAACAGAACACATACTGTCAAGAAACATGAATTAGATGCAAGAACACAGAACACCTTCTCAGCGACCAGAAATGCAGAATAGAATCCAACACCAAATTGACCAATCAAGCCATTGTCTGCTCCAAGGTCCTTGTTTTCCTACAAGAGGTAAGCTCCCAATTGTAAATTGAAGATAATAATCGTAATTAAATTGTATCTTAAACCAAGGAAGTCAATACAAGATACAGAAAAGATTATATCACAAGGGATAAAAACCTTCAAAGCCTTCAAGAATCGTGAAGTGCCACTCTGTGCAATAGTTCCAAGACAGTCTATAAGCTCCTCCTTTGTCATTCCAATGCCAGTATCCCTGCAAGCAGGAGAAGAACACACTAAGAAACTCTTTCCACTTTGATAACTAACTGCACAATAAACAGCATAAGATACAGACGTTATGGTAATAGTTCCGTTATCTGGATCAGGTTTGATACGAATCTCTAGCTCACCAGCATCTCCAAGTAAACTTGGTTCAGTTAAACTTAAGAACCTCAGTTTATCAAGAGCATCACTTGCATTGCTGCAAGAAACAATTGAGATAAGTCAAAAATAACCCTATCAAAAGAAAATTCCTCAATTATAATGGTGGGAGAGCAATAATTGCGTGAAAAAAAAA
>JACFYI010003695.1:76526-124387 GCA_014898755.1 Handroanthus guayacan
CTTAAGGTGAAAAAGGTCTGAAGATAACGCTACAAGTGCAGGCAAGCATGTAATTAACACATCACTTGAGCATGTTTTATAACACTACAAGTGCAGGCAAGCCTGTAATAAACACACCACTTGAGCATGTTTGCCTTGCACCAAGTTTGTGCACGATATATGACTTTTGGGATCATTTAATTCCCCCGTTAAGCAAATATATTTCCTATCTGTGTCTCTGACAAAGGCACGGTGAAGAAGTAAATCTTGAAACCATTCCAACAAGGATGGATGTGGTCTGTGTGAATTTAGTAAATTTTATCTACTACTCTAAAAACGAAAAATCCCTTGAAAACTAAAATGGGATAATATAGCATTGGGGTTGGACCCATCATGCAGCAGAATAATTTAAACAATAAAATATGCTAATCACAACAATAGAAAACAAAAAATAATGAGCAAAAAGTGACATGAGATTTACGTGAAAACCTTTTCAATGTGAAAGGAAAAAATTACGAGACAGAAACACACAAAAATCCACCATCACAATGAATAAATACAGCACTCAAGCTTCATGCCCCAAGCTTAAATAAAAAAATACAACACAATATTCTCTTTGTGGATACCTCATTAAAATAACAAAATACTCCAAATCACTAGGCTTTGAGAAATTAAAAATACCCTAAAAAAATCTCACAAAGTGATTATATTTTTCTCTTTGCACAAATTAGGAAAGCACTTGCTTCCTCTATTTTTTGCATTCTCGAAAGGCACTTCGCTCTTCCACACCGTGCTTCTTCTGAATGCCTTAGTATTTATAGGCAAACAAAAGCTTATGCTTCTGTACCATATCCAATTCTATGCACTAGAGCCTCGCAAGCTACAATTAAGAAATGCATATTTCAAATATGAGCACTAAACAAGGAGCCGTAATTGCGGATGTTGCATTGGCCGCCAAAGGCCATTTCTTACATGCAAAATTGCATGTTGCAACTTGGATTCCCTTTTCATTTTATTTTCTGAATTACAGTTAATTATGGTGAGGGCCCACGTGGGGATGGACCCATCAACATATAGTTCAATATCATATGTTCAAGTGCAATTCAATAAACTATTTTCCACTATAAATTACCAGTGGTAACAGCAGCAAGCATCCAGGCTCCATGTGCAGTAAATCAATGAATAGCAAATTTCAATGAAATGCTCCCTCCTGCATTTGAGAGTAGAATGAATTGTGAATAGTGGATTCTCATGCTTGAGGAAAAGCGACACGGAAGGAAATTTATATGAATGAGCAGAGACAATTGAAATCACACATTAAGAGGTTATGCAGTCCGGGGCTCATTAGTTGAACTCCGTGTTGTGTATAACCTAGAATATCTTAAACCTGTATATACCTTAAACGAATAACTAAACTGGGCTAGGAGTAAATTGTCATACTTCGTTAACGCTCTCCTAATATCATGAATGAATCTGATGAATATGTGCGGAGCGCATGATGTAAAACTAGAAGCCCCAGGAGTAACAGTCAATGCATCCATAACTTCACCTTTCCTTTAAAATAAAGAATTACTAAGCACCAAATCATGAAAATAAAGGAAAATCCAGGGATGGCTGCAACAAACTTGAGGCAATGTTTTCCATCCCTTCTATATACGGATAAATGGAACAAGAGGGTTCTTTAAAGCCCAAATCACCGAACATGATATAATCTTGCTATGTCAACATAAAAGACAGGGAGCACATAAGCAATAATAAGTCCATTGCATGAAACTAAGCATAGTTAAGAGAATCTCAGCAGTACACGTCATACCTGATAATGCATAGGCATGTCAGAGGTAACCAGTTTGACGAGTTCTCTGAACTCCTCAAAAGTATTGGTTGAAAGCGCAAGCACCTCCAGAAGTGGCACAGATTGAGATATAAAGCACTACACGCAGAAAATTGGCAGTAAGTTAGACAATAACAAAGATGATATAACAATAATATCAATAGCAATATAAAAAAAGAAATGAGAAAACATATGATAAATTCAGTATTTGCAGTTTAAGAAGATGCCATCACCATGACATGCTTGTGCCAGACACAATTTGGTCCTGAAATAAGAAAGTCCTAAAATCCACTAACCCCTTCAATTGGTCACAGGAAAAAGATAAGCCCTGACACAAGGTAGTCTTCCAACGCATCTTGACTGTCCATTAGGCTCCCCGAAACCTTCACCCTGAAACAAATTTGTGAAGAAGTATTTCCTTAGGTAAAAGATTAAAATCTGTATGAACTTCCAAAATGCTAACCTTGTATGATCATTTAATAAAATTGAGCTAGAACTTCTAAAGAAGAGTAAGATATTATGAAAACAATATCTTCATCGGTATAGTAGTTGTAAGATAATATTATAACAATTTTACCGAACTCATTTTCATCATTGGGAAGTTGATATAGGGTGTGTGATTCAAGGGCAATAAATGTGATTTTTTTGGTCTCGTGTTGGTTGTCAAAACAAATCATAGTTTTTGAAAGTTTCACAGATGCCAACCAATTTGAAGGAATGATGATTTTCCATAATAAAACTAAGAAGCAGTAGCCATTGTGCAACATATTACAAATATTAAAAAAGAACAGCTAACATCTCCGTTCAAATGTAACAACAATAGACATCCTCTCTGCCAAACACTGCTAGACTATACCATTAGAGTTGTTCCTCCTCCTTTCATTGCTACCGCCTGCCACACCAACATTGTTTCTGAACACCTTCCATCCTATTCAGAACCACCAGTGCCCGCCCCGACCCCACCCCTCTTTTAAGGGCACACATAACCTCAATGAAGACACCGTAGTAGTTGAGACCAATAATTGAAGTGTCATCCAGTTGTTCAATATTTCCCATTCTATCTGCATGCAGTTAGGTATATGCATCAAGTTAATCCCTGCACTACTTAATTCAGTAGAATGGCAAAGCAATACTGCCTCAACTGCCCTACAAATGTGCAAATTCGGGGCAAATAAGTGCACTGAACTAATAAGTCTATCAAAATGTAAGGCACTTCCAATACTATACAGCTAACCGTTAATGGATAATGGAACTCGTAAATATTTGCCATCATGAAGAGTACATTTCAGAGTAACTACATGCTACAGCATTTATCTATTCATTGCAAATATAAAGTCCTTTCTAAGAATGCATAAGCTAAGAGAGAGAATAATTAGTGTTATAATTATTCTCCTTAAAAAACATTTCATGTGCAAAATGAAACAAAGTTTTTGAAGCGTAAGTGAACTTTAATCCATGACTTAAAAGAAGGTTTTTGGGGTCATCACTCTTTATTTATTTCTTCTTAAGCACATTACCGGGCAGGTACTCAAAATTCCATGTGAAGCATTCATTTTCTCTGAAGAAGAATTTGTCATGAATTAAAGCCGCTTTCTTTTACAAATAAGGGTTACATTTCTTCATAGGTTTCTTCCATTTCTTCTTCTTCTTCTTTCTCAGGGTGGCTGTGAATGGATTATATAGTATTTAGAACTCCGTACCTTATGACAGCAGTGAATCAGTAGAGGATCTGTGATGAGAAGCACTGCAAAACTCATCCCATACAATTCAACCAGGACCAAAGCCGTATTTGATCATTAGACCATATACTTGAAACTTGGAACTCAAATCAGCGGCTTGGTTAAAAGAATGAAGCACTACTGCACAAATTTGCTGGTCAGGAGCAACACCATTAGCTAGCATCATCCGAAAAAAATCCATAGCATCATTTACTAGAGATCTTTTACACAGTCTATTAATTACAGCACTGTAATCTTTCAATGAAATTTCAAACCCAGTCTCAGCCATTTGACGAAAGAGCATCATAGCCTTTTGAGCATCTCCCTTTGCACAATTTGCTTTTATAAGATGGCTATACGCAATTTTTGACAATCCAATATTTTGGTCTTGGAGAAAGGAAAATACTCTTTCAGCACAACGTAGGTCTCCATATACACACAAACCATTGATAAGAATGTTATAAGTGACAGAATTTGGCTTGATGTTAAGTTGAACCATCTCATCATGTAGCTGAAATGCCCTGTCGAGATCTCCAGCTTTACAAAAACATTGGATCAGAGCATTATAAGAAGTTTGATCTGGAGAAATACCCTTAGCTAACATATACTTGAGAATCTGTATAGATTCTTCTAGCTTTCCTTGCTTACATAGTCCTTTCATAACCACTGTATAAGTTACTTGATTTAGCTCCATACCATTTACTTCCATTTCTGCAAGCAGCTCAAATGTGGCTTCCAGATTTCCCACTTCACAAAATGCATTCAAAAGGGTAGTATAAGTAACGACAGTTGGCTCTAAATTATGCATCTTGACATCATCTAACCACTTTCTGGCATCAGCTAGTTTTCCAGCTTTGCATGACCCATTAATTAGGGAATTGAATGTAACTATAGTTGGTGCAATCCCTTTCTCCAACAGCCTTTTGTACAATTCTACCGCTTCCTCCATATTACCAAGTTTAATATATCTATCAATCATAATATTGTACAATACAACATCCTGTATGAAGTCACTACTTGTCAATGTATTAAAATGACTTCTTGCTTCAGATATTGTTTTCTCCCTGCACAATCCTAGCAAAATGGATTTGGGTGTAAAAGAATTTGGGATGGTTCTCTTTATACACATCTCCTTGTAAAGTTGGATGGCTTTTTGTACTTCTCCCACCTTGCATAGGCCATGAATTATCATAGAATACATAAAAAGATCTGGTTTTAAACCAACAGTTTCTATCTCAGAAAGCAAACTCAGAGCATCATTTAGTTGTCCTCTTTTACACAAGCCGCTGAGCAGCACACGGTAGGATATACCACTTAACTGAAGACCCCTAGATAGCATCTCCTCTCGCACCCTAAAGCCCTCTTCAACGTTACCTGTCAGACAATGCCCACAAATCAGTATTGTGTAGATCAGAAGATCAGGATTTGATTCTCTATGTAGCATTCTCTCGGTACCCTTCCAAACTCCATCAGCCATACCAAGTAGATGGAATCCTTTAGCAAGAATGTTATAAGTCACTGAATCCGGCTCCAATCCATTATTTTTCATGTCATTTATAATGTGTAATGCTTCTTCCAGTGAACCATTATTGCAGAGCCCATGAACAAGAATATTACAACTATACACATCAGGACTTAATCCGTACTTAAACATCATGCAGAAGAATGATTTTGCAATATCTACGAAACCCATTCTACAGAATCCTGACATAAGAGTATTAAACAAAACAACACAAGGCTCAGCCTCTTTCTTTCTAATATCTTGCAGAAATTCGATTGCTTCATGAATCAAGCACTGTTTGCATAGACCATCAAGGAAAATCGAATTTGTATACTCAGATGGACGATAACCATTAGCTTCAATTTCTCTATAAACATCCCACATGATATCAGTGTGCCTCAAGTTGTGCAACAAACTATTGTATGTCATAATTGATGGCTGAATACCAAAGCTCCTCATCTTGGCCAGGACAAGAAGGGCATCATGAACCATACTAGTTCTAGAATAAACAAATGCCAGCATATCCCACACCACATGGTTGGAATCCCAGCCCCTGAAGCTTTTAAAAAGTAGCTCACAGAACGCAGGTGCAGATCCAGAGCCTGATAGAAATCATAAAAGTTCTATAAAAAGAAGAATTAGACAAGAATAAGATATCATATAGTAGAAGAACACATACCAACATAATCCAACTCAAAGCCAAAAAGAGAAAATTTAAAATCCTTAATCCTTTCAACTAGGTTAAATATCATGCATTTGGCGGACCATCCCTCTGGCAACCTTTTCAATTCATCAGTTACAACTTATTCATGCAAACCCAGAGGTCACAGTTCTATATAACTATATAACTAAGTGCAAAATGCATGTTTTCCAAATTTACTTAAATGAAAACAAAAGACAATCATTAGGGGATAAAGCACACAGCTCTGAAACATCTCGTCAAGATCAAAATACGAAAAGTCTCATGTGAATGTTAATCATATTTTTCTCAGAACGTCCACCAGGCGACCCCTCAAAAAAGGGGGAAAAAAAGAAAAGAAGAAGAAGAAGAAGAAGATGAGGGGAGAGAGAGAGAGAGAGAGGAATGTAAATAAGTAAACAACTATATACAACTGCAATCACTCTTAATACGCAAACAACATTCTGCACTCTCCAAACATAAGACCGGACCTTTTACCCAACTTTTCTAAGCTATCAATGAAATTCTAAAACACAATTCCGTCCAATACAATAGCCACGAATAAAACGCAGGTTACCTTCTTCTTGAAGCACCCGCTCCGTATGACACCGCAATGCACGGAGCCGCTTCTTCCCCGCCAAAATATGGGCGATAACGAACTGCGAATTGCGTGAATGCTTCACTCCTAACTCATTTTGCAATAAAAAGAAGAATCCAATTGCATGTTCGGAGCTGAGTTTCTCGATAATGGTGTCTATTTCAGACGTCCCCAATTTGAGAACTTCATTCCTGAACCAACTATTGTTTCTGAGGGAATTGAATAAGAGCTTAGTCCTGTAAAGAAAGGGGGAAGAGTTAATGTGACCAAGGATTTGCGAGACAGTGTCGTTTAGCGGGAAATCCATGACGGCGGCGACGCTGGTGGAGCAACAAGCGAGAGGTTGGGTTAAGAAGAGTGGAGCGAGCAAACGGTGTCCTACAGTGGGTGATCTGAACATCGAGCATCGTGACTGAGAAGAGGAGAGCAGGATCAGGAGTGAGGCGCTTAGGGTTTAGGGTTTAAGAGAGACGTTAAATTGATTTGAGAGTGAAGGGGGAACCGTGCCCTTTCCTATGAAAAGGGCGATGTGTCTAGGGTGCCACTTCATTTAAGGACATTCGCCACGTTAAATTGATTTGAAGCAGTTTTAAAAGGTTTACGACATTGTTTGTATTCGTAGGTAAATTTCTCTAATTATTTTGAACGTTTTATGTTAATTGTGTTAACATTAACTGGTATATACTATTTAATTTTTTTAGAGATGTAAATAGCATTATAAACCACTTATATATTTGCAAGGATTAATTACAATTCACGGCCTTTTGAGATTATAATATTTGTCAATTATTATCTTCATAGTCTAAAATTACAAATTAATCTTCATAAATTTACAAAATTACTAAATTATCTATTCTCTTTGGTTTATTGACAAAATGAAGAGACTATGACGTGTGATATAATAGTGCGTGGACTGTATAAGTTTCAAATAAATAATGAAGGTGTGCATTATATTGTAAACTTTACAATCTTCTCAATTTTTTGTCAGAAAACTTAACAAAATAAATGATTTTATAATTTGGTAAATTTATGAGGATTAACTTGTAACTTTCAAACTTTGAGGGAATGGTTGGTAATCTCATAATTTTTTAGAATAGTGAAATGTAATTAATTCTATTCATAAAAAGAATCATGAATCATATTTGTTTTTAATATACCAATCTTTCTATGTATATTCACCAAAATTTTTAGTCCAGTGGGAAAAAAAAAAAATTCATGTGCATCATAATAATTTATCCCTAGTGTCTTAGTTGTCATTTGAAATAAAAGATACTTACTGCTTAGATTTAATTCTATCAGTAATTAGTACACATCCACCTCAGAAAAAATAATCGGAGGAGATGCTGAGTTGTCCACAGAGAGGCCTTTAGGTCCGCCCTCTTCAATGTACATCACATCACTAGTCATTTATTTAAATTTAATTTTATTAAATGCAAATAAAGATTTTATGTAACATTATTCAAATAGTAAGGTCAAGATACTAAATCTGAAAAACTATTTCCTCCAATAAAACTATATTTATACATAGGGTGAATTACGAAAACCAGCATTGAGGTTTGGTGTAATTACAAGAACCAACCATGCGATTTGGCAAATTATAAAAACTACCCCTAACGAAGCAATACTGCTAGAATTTAACAAAAATTAACAATGTTACCATATGTACAAAAGGTAAATTATATCATTATTTTTAAAATTTACTCTTTGTCTGTACAGTAATATCATCAACTTTCGCTAAATCCTAAAAAAATCGCTTCGTCAAGAATGGTCTTTGTAATTTGCCAAACCTCAGGGATGGTTTTTATAATTTACCCTTATATATACTCACAAATGTATATATGATGATACATATAGATATATAGAGAAAAAGTCAAAACTTTCTTCATATTTTTTAATCCTTGTATGCCCTTAGTGCCCTCTTAATCAAATGCATCAAGTTCCCAAAACTTTGATCATAATTTGGGTCCACTCTTGTAATACTCATGAATGTTCTTATTTTTTATTTTTTTTCTTAAGAGAACAGTTATATTCAGACATTACATCATCAATATATCAATATAAATACTTTAATACGTTCAAATATCAAATGAATAACGGATAAAGCAAATTATTATGCAATAAAATTAAAGCTACCATGCGATAGATGAAAAACCCCACACATGCTCGATAGGATTCGAACTTATAATCTCATAGTCATGAGACCTCTCCCTAACCAATTAGGTTGTGACTCATCCGCGTTAATGTTCTTATTACATCACATCAAATTTGAATTCCCAAAGGTTTTTTCTCTTCTCTTCCATTATTTTTTCTCCTTTATATTTGTTGTGACAAAGAAAACCATTTTTTAAGGAATATTATTGCATTAATTCATCATTAATGGATAATTCTTTATATTAGCCCATCATTGGCTAACAAAGATATATAGTCAAAGAAAGACCAAGATAGAAAGATGATATATCTTTGTCTTTGTAGGCAATGTGTTTGCCTCAATTCCCCAAATCCCAAATGAGTGGGACTTAAGTTTTAGCATATATAGGACCCATTACCCAAATTCCAATTCATTGAGAAACACTTTTCAACTAAGAGCGCTCATCTTCAAGATTTATACTTCAATTGACATTTTTTTTGTCACTTTCTTGAGAAGGAGAAGAGATTGATGGTTCAGCTTAAGCCATGAAGCTTCAAATCATCAACTCTTCGAAATTGATGAAATTCAATGATATGAGAAGCAAAGATCGATGTTTAGATTTAGAGGTGTTTGGTTAAGCTCATCTAAAACATCTTATAAACTATTTTTTCAAAAAAAATTTGTCCAATACTTTCAACATCTTATAAGTTGTTTTTTTCTTTTTTGAGGGATCTTCTTCTTTTTTTTTCTTTTTTTTTTAGGGAGGCATTTTATAAGCTGTTATACAATTCATAAGGGTTGTTCTAAAGAATTTATAAGTTCACCCAAATAATCTCTCATATCGTGACAATTAAACTTACTAATACATGCTGGTTAGGGATGAAAAAGAAACGGGGCCTATTATTGAAGTTTACAATACTCTTCCCTCTTAAAAAAACGAAACTTTCCTTTATAATTTCCAAATATTCAAATCTCGACTATTACATTACTTCTTTTTCACGTAATTTCATTGTTTCCTTCTTTTATTGTTTTGATTAGTATAACAAAAGTCATCCCTCAACAGGTTGCAACTCCATTATTAGTTAATTTTTCGATCTTGCTAATCATTTGCTCTAATATTTGACTAATTAATTTTAATCAATCAACCTAAACCACACAAAAAAGCCAGCTAACCAGTTGCTATGTAGCTGGTTTTTGGACTTAATTCAATATTTTTTCTAAACATAACCTAAAGTTTATTTCATATTAATTTCCAGAATAAGAATCTTTGTGTTTATCAAATTGATAATGCTTGAAAATTGAAATGTCACTTTCCACAACTATTTTACAAGTCCAACATGCTTTTTATTTGATTTTTGCTTAAAACCGAAGTACCAATATACTAAATAAAAGCACTTATTGCATTTTGCCCCCTAAAAAATTTTGAAATTGCATTTTACCCCTTACAAATTTTAATATGTAACCTTACTCCTCAAGATAAGAAATTTTATTACACAAAACCCTACAGTCAAATTCTGGACCATTTTCTAAATTACAAGCACATGGATTGCAATCAAAATTGTTTGATGCCAGATTACAAGCACGTGCAATATACGCCTCTTTGCAATGCACGTGCTTGTAATCATATAGCAAATGAAAGATCGGAAATTTAATTGCGGGAGCTTTGTGCAATAAAACTTCCTATTCTGGGGTGTAGGATATCGTATTAAAACTTTCAAGGGGGGTAATGTGCAACTTTTTAATTTTTTTTTTTTAAAGTCCTAAATAAAGTATGAGTTAATAAATCCACATTCTCCCTACCAACCCTTTTGAAATTAATATAGTCCCATCTTATAAAACTCTTACTACTTCACAACAAGTCATAAGTTGTCTGGAAATAATCTCCAGCTTATCAAGCATGTCCAAACATTATGTCAAGAAACAGGCCCTGGAGAAGCCAAACGCTAACTTATTTCCCAAGAACTTAAAGAAAATCTACCCTGTTGGGCTGCAAAGAACTTGTTCAGCTCTTTCCTTATCTTCTTTATCTTTATCTTTATCACAGAATTCAACTGATTCTTCATTAACAGATTCTTCGACCCCAATCGATCAGAAAATATTGTTAGCCCTTCGTTTGATCGCCCCTGATGTAAGAAGAGAAGCCCCTGTTCCAAAAATAGTTCATCAGCCTACTGTAAATGTTCATAGTGATCAAGAAGGAACAGGAAGATGTAACTGGATTACAAAAAATAGCGGTAAGTTTTGGACAATGTCACAAGTTGAATAAAATAAGTTGCTACATGGCTAAATTAAGTTTTTTTGTGGGACAAATGTTTGAGATAAGTTAGTGTTTTGAAAGCTTATTGAAGTTAGTTTACAGATAAGGTTTATGTACAATTTCACGACGAATGCTGGGGAGTTCCAGTTTATGATGACAAGTAAGTTGCCTTGTACTTTCTGAGTGTTTGAATGAACTTATAAACTCTTTAAAGGCAAAATTGCAAAATTGGTCCACTAACTATGGCCCACCGACAAAATTGGACTTTTATTATTCGGACTGGCAATTTTATCTAATAATCTTGAAAATCTAGCATTTTGAGTTCAATTTAGGCCCGATTTAGCTCAATTGTTAGCCCAATCCTACATGACTTCATAATTTTTTACATTTAAGCACTGCGTGGCACGCCTACTTGGAAGGAATTGTTTTGCTAGATAAGCTTAGTGTTACATGTGAAGAAGTGGGCCTGGAATAGTGCTTAAATGTGAAAAATTATGAAGCCATGTAGGATAGGGCTAGCAATTGGGCTGAATCAGGCCTAAATTGGACTCAAATTGCCAGATTTTCAAGGTTATTGGATAAAATTATCTGCCCAAATAATAAAAGTCCGATTTTGCCAGTGGGCCATAATTAGTGGACCAATTTTGCAATTTTGCCCTCTTTAAAATATGTCATATAATGTTTGAGCGCATGAGCGCTTATAAAATGTCTTCAGTAAATTTTTTGAAAAAAGAGTTTATAACCTCTTAGAATAAGATGCTGGAACCTTATAAGACATTTTAAAAGACAAGCAAGTTTTTCGATTTATTTTTAATATTTAGTTTTTAACTATATTAATTATAAAATTATCATTACTAATATGTTATATTCTCCAAAACTTATTTTATCCAAACACTTTTGATAACTTTTTTAAAGTAAGATTTACATCATATATGCTCCAAAAGATCTTTATAATATGTAAAAACTTATAAGATGTTCTCAATGAGCTCAGCCAAGCGCTGTGTTAATTAAAATTCATCTCCCAACTGATACTTACAAAGAATTTATAACTTATTTTAAGCAGTAAGTTGTTTGAGCTGCTTGCAATGTGTGGAATGCTTATGGATTTCAACTGGACTGAAATCTTGAAAAGGAGAGAACTTCTCAGGCAAGATTTCTTTTAGCTCTTATAACTTCATACTCTAGAGCTAAAATTATATATTTTTCCATAATTATAGTATTCTTAAGCAAGATTTCTCATGATTAATCATCTCACAGAGAAGCTTTTGCTGGTTTCGATCCAAACAATGTGAGTAAATTTGGTGAGAAAGAGATTCTTGAAATAGCCTCAAACAAAGAACTGACTTTAGCAGAAAGCAGAGTTAGATGCATAGTGGACAATGCAAAATGCATAACTAAGGCAAGTCTTTTCCTACTTTGCCATGCATTTTCGATTGGTCGGATTTGAATCAAGTCAAAATAATCTGACTTTTGAATTTGGTAATCAATTCTCAAAATCAAACCTGACACAAGACCCCATAGGATATGGATCAATTAATACTTAGTAATCCGATAAAAATTCAAGATCTGATAAAAAAATCTGATCCGAATAAGTAAATAGTTAAGAATATGTGTGCATATATATATTATTTTAATTAATAAAACATCTCAAAGAATATATTTTTTACATTATTAATTATAATGTCGCATATTATATATACATATATATTATTAAAGAGATTTTATTAATATAATGTAAGATTATTATTTTAATAAAAAAGTATTATTAAAAAAATTAAGATTCAAATCCCTAACAAACCATATTGCTTAATTCAATATCCAGTCCACCTATTTAGAGTACAAAAACTTATGATCGAATTTAATCTTTCGAATATATAATTTAATTAGAAATCCTAAAATTTTGATAAAATTCGAATTAAAATCTACCCATTGACGGCCTTACATGCATTAACCCTAGTGACAAGAAACTTAACCAACTTCTAAACTCACTGGACCTTGTTATGAATGTAGGTTGTCAGTGAATGTGGATCTTTTAGTGGCTACATGTGGGATTATGTGAGTTATAAACCGATGATCAACAAATTCAAGTATCCAAGAAATGTTCCATTGAGGAGTCCAAAGGCGGAGATCATTAGCAAGGACTTGGTGAGACGAGGGTTCCGGTTCGTGGGGCCCGTTATCGTGTACTCATTCATGCAAGCATCAGGGATGACGATCGATCATCTCGTTGATTGCTTCAGGCATAATGAGTGTGTGAATCTTGCAGAAAGACCATGGAGACATGTTTGATGATCTGTGTCGCCCTCCATATAGTAAAATAATTTATCCTTATATAACTTAAATTGTCAATTTTTTAACTAAAATGTTTTATTGCATTACTATGAGGGTAGAATATGAGTTTGGAGTTATTTTATTTTACTTTTTTTTTTTTTTTTTCCTGCGAAGAATGTATTTGGAGTTGTATAGTTTTAAGTTAAAAATTTTTAATTTATAATGATATGTGTTATTTGATCTATTGGTCATTGTGTAGTTAATGACTTTGATTTGTTTATGTCTATTTAACAATTATTGGGCCACTTTGGAATATTGGATTGGGCTTTCTTTTGTTCAATTTTCAACCAAACTGATATGGCCATCTGGCAATTATGATGGCCCAATTAGGCTCATATTGAAAAATGAAGAACCAAGGAGACAGAATTGGCCCAAAGTAAAACCCAACGTCCTAATCCAATCACTTAGGAGCTTACGGTATTTTCCATGAACTGGCTTTATCCGTAATTTTTCTTGTTAGTTATTAATTTTCAAATATTATTGATCTGATGTATGAATTGTTTATCTCAAAAAAAATATAATTACATATTGAGTGTATTAAAATTTTCATATAAAAACACATAATTTTAAATGAAATACACATAGGGCTTATTCTTATTGAGTAATTGTATTGAATATTTATTTAGTGGAGGGTAATAGATTGGAGTGAACCAATACAATCCAAATTTTGTGTAATAGAGAAGCACACCATGAGGGCTATTAGGCAATAATTACTTTGAGGCCAACTTATTTGTTGTGGTTAAAATGTTCAATTTATCATTAAAATTTATGGTGGTGTTTTGATATCCCTCAATTAATTATACAAAATAAATATAAAATTACTTGGATAAAATAATCACACTTATCATTCAATTGTTCATTTTGTCTATTACTTGTTAACACATCCTCAAAAATAAGCGAGCCCATAACATATATACCCATAAAATGAAATAGACGATAAAACACCTATTGAGATACAATATCCAACTGATTATTTTGTAACAACATAAATTATAAACAATAATAACATTTTCAACATCAGTCATATATAAAAATAGACTTGTCAACTCTATATGACATGATGAGCTACCGGAAGATATAAATAATGAAAATTACAAACATATCCATGATTATACATGATGAGATCCAAGAATTAATTCGGATAAAACCGACCCCTTTGACTCATTTCCAACTCATAACTTACATAAAAGATAATACATATATCTACATGTGTAGCATTTATCAACGAACAACCAGGCACTTCCCCAACCCCACAAAATAGTACCTCCACTTTTTCTTGTATAATTATGACTTAAATTGCAATCCATACAGGAAAAGCCCACATGAAAACCCCACACCAAGAGCAAGTTGCATTAAAATACAAAAACAAGGTCAATTTATTGATTAGATTGCCACGTATATACCCATCCAAAAATACATTATCATCTGTATTTTTTTTTTTGGGTCCTATATACTGAAAGTCATCTATTTCCTGCCTGCAATTTTTAGTCAATTTTTTCTGCAATATTTCCTTTGGTCTACTGGGGGTATCTTGTTTGCCAAACAATTGACAGATGAGGATTGATACTTTCACCAAACATCATAGTCTTATCCCTAAACAAGGATTTGTGTCGTGTTCTGCCCTTGTTCGACAAGATAAACAAAGATTTATTACCAAATTTTGGAATTATATCACTATTGCTTCAGATGCCTGCATGAGTTTTCAAGCTTTGAAACATTACTTTTCCAAGGAAGCCACCAAGGGTTTTTCATCCACACGGGGAGAAGGGGTTAGCCAACATTTTAAGAGGATTTTTGGCATTACTATTACCTTAGAATGGAACAATATTTACCATGAAAGTTGAAAAATTAATATCAAACAATAATAGTCCTACCCCAGAATGGAACAATTTTTACTTTGAAAAGTTGAAAAACCAATAGCAAACTATGACAGTTCTACAAGCTAAAAATAAATGAAAAATTGATAAGAGTATTTAAGTTATTTTTCATAATTTAATGTTTTAAATTACCATTTACCTTCTAAAATGATATTTTCATTCTTTATTAAGAATAATATCTAACTATTTTGACAAAAACTTAAAGGAATCAGACTTTAGCCTACTTTAACTTAAATTCTTCTACAGTAAAAGTGAGAACCAAGTGACCAGTACTTTCCGAGAGCTAAAAATGAAAAATCTGCGATCTTGAATAACTTAATCGATGAAGGATCACCATCACTGGCATTTCCTTGTGTCATATTCATAAGAAAAATACAAGCAATCTTGAAATGCTGGGACATACTCCCTGGCACTTTAGGCATCCAGTCATGTCTTCTATGATGTAACAGAAAATTATATAATTTCCATATGTGAAAACGACAACCAAAATATCCTCACACATCTGAAGTTGAAAGGTATAAAAAATCAAACAGCTTAAATTTTCTGGGGCAACTAAGCTTGCATCCCTCGACACATCTAAAATCCCAGTTCTCCGGGACAAATCCAACAGCAGATTTTGTTTCTCATATACTACACGCGCGCGCAAAAGAAAGAGAAGAAATTCATCCAAGACCTCAATTGGAAAGAACAAGAAAACCATTCTGAGCTTTACCTCAAACAAAGTCCACACAAGAGTGGTGTCTTTACAATACAGATAACTCATTTCCTAGATGTCCTACAAATTATTTATGAAACAATATCGATGAGCTAAAGAAAGATAAAATAAAATCCCAAAAGAAGAACCAAAAAAATCAAGCAATTCTACTCAGCCTTTCCTTCAGCTGTGTCTTCAAAGAATATTTACACATCACTGTCCCTCACTACTGCTCCCACTACGATGACATGAGGGCGAGGGCATAAAGAAATCTAAGCTACAACACGCACTCAGCAAACCTGCAATCTCATATCTTCATCTGTAGTAAGTACTCTTACCTCAATAACGTCAAAACTTGCAAGAAGTTCCAAGCCTCTGTCTCTGCCTCTGACCGAGAGCAGCTGACTTCCGGCTCATAAATGCAGGGATAATCAGCTCGTGGAACTTCTCCAAAAAGAGTCCCCACTCTTCCTCGTTCATATCCGCTAGCTTCACAAAACTGACGCTTGCAGGAAGCTGCTCGTTTGCACTCCTGTGGCCAGACGATGAGCTAGCAACACCCCCATAATCGGATTTTGTTGCTGAAAACTTTGGTAACTTGTGGTTTTTCTCGCCTAAGCTAGTATTTTTTAGTGACATGGAAAGCTTTGACATAGAGGGACTGTTCTCTAGGGATGGATCAGAAATTAACCCGTTCTCCTCTTCCCCTTCACTTTCTTCTTCCTCGATGCTTTCGTCCAGTTTGCAAAGTGGAGTACGGCCATTAACACTTCCAAATCCGAGGTGGGAGGATATTCCTGCCATAAGGTCTTCAGAGGCAGATTTCAGGACAAACTCATCACCACTCTCTTCGCAATCTATGTCAAATTGAAACTCATCAAAATCGGATCCAGCTTTGGGAGATAACATCTCCTCAGCAATGAGCCTTCTAGCCTCAATGCATATAACCTCAAGCTCACTAGGTTCCTCCTCACCACTGCGAAACTCCCTACTCATCATCTCCCCAATCTCGGAAAGACACAGCCCATTTGCAGCAGCATCCTTCAGAAAAATAGTGCAAAGGAATAAGACACGCAAACAAGCCTCGCGAATCATGGGAAGCTCCCTCCGCAGCATCTCTGAATCCCCACCAGGGTCAAGATTTGCAATGTACTCGAGCTCGTCGTCTGAGAATGGGATTGAAGCCTGAGGCCAATGAATCCACTCAAAATAAGGGTCTTCCAAACTCTCAGGCAAGCAAAGACCGTGATCAATGGGAATCAATTCCACTTGACCAAATTGGCCGACGCCGTCAAGCTTTCTAACTAATAGGTTACCTGCATGCCTATCTGTGTTAAGAATCCTAATGTCTAAAATCCCAATGCGATGGACAGCAGACACAGGGAAACTCGAGGTTCCATGGTCACTAGCATCAAAATCATGGGGAATGAACTGTTGAAAAGACGCAATCTTGCTAACATGTTTCTTGTTCTGAGGTTTGTTTCCATTGACACCATCATTGACATTGAAGATCGAGTGAGTAATCTTCACCAGTGCAGTAGGTGGTACATTTGCAAAATGATCATAGTCGAGAAGATAAGCAGCCACCTCTCTGAACCCCGTTTCTCCCACCCTGACCGAACGCTTTAATCCAGGTTGTCCAAGTGCTTTACCCACAAAGCCCTTTGGATTGTTTGGTGCAAATGGTTCTTCATCTGTGGGCTTCACAATGGCAACACTCTCACCTCTGTTGTTTCGGAAATAATATGCTCCCCCGAGCCCACTACGAACAGGGATTGGATCAACCCCATTCTTGAGTGCCTTGATAATTTCCATAACTAGTTGCTTTGTCCGGTCAAAACAACTTGAGTGCCCCAAAATCTCAATCAGCCCGCTCTTATCTCTCTGTTGGATGTCCCTACCAGTGGGCGACAAACAGGGAGTTGATGAGCTTCGATGGAGAAAATTCCTTGTCAACAGCAGAGGTGAATCATTTCGAATGGCACTGAGATCATTCTTAAGAACCATATCACCAAATGTTAATGAACTCTCCTCAGTGGGAAAGTTTAGGGCAAGCTGCAACCTCCTCTTCACAGTATGTGCATTGTCACTCCTGTCTAACTCCATCCCTAACACACAACCTGTCTCAGTCTGTACAAAAACACGTCTCCTGCCGGTTGATTTTCCTTCCATCCTATTGGTTCCGTGGTGGTCCCCACGGCCAAGCGGATTCTTGAAAACTGCTACAGCCATCTCTGTCTGAACAGGGCTATCGAGGTTAGGAGACATGTACAGGAGAAAAGGACCAACGCCGGTTTGTCTCACAGCCGGCAACCAAGATGGCGACAGGAGAGAGCTTTCCCCACACTCTCAGTTGAACGCCAAACTCAGAAGCTGACTGTGATTGAACCGCAAGTGTACCCACTCCAACAAGGATCATCAATCAGCAAACCAAGATCTTAACACCCTCGATTCAAAGTCACAGAAAAAACTCAGCGAAATAAAGAACCAATAGTTCACCGCGTATAGGGAGAGATTTATGAGATCACTACATCGGGAGAGCCATCTGATGATCTCAATCAAGCCTCAGACAGCAATCTGCAGTATATACCAAACCAAGTCAAACAGAGAAAAATAACATATCATATTCCATCAACTCAAAACCAAAAAGAAATTAAACAATACAGAACACGTAAAGGATTTTGCTCAAAACGGAATAGGGTTTCAAGAATTGCCACAAACACTCACTCACCACAAGGAACTACGAATTGATATGTACTTTAATTAACACCAACAAGAAAAAGCCCAAAATCAAGCACAATAAAGCGTTCTCACCGAATGAAGTCTCAAGCAAGCAAGGTGCAATAGCTCATTATTTCAACATCGTTCACAAGAAAATTACACAATAAGAGCTCTTTATAAACGCACATCCTGCACATCAGTCACACGTTCAATACCCATATAATTCACCGGATCTGATTCAGCAAATTAGCCAAGTTCACACTCTAGGAACAACACCACTATCTCTAAATTAAAACACTCCTTCTCAAATTTCAATAATGCAAATTTATCCCCGGCAACTCAGATTAAGTTCGCTCAAACACAATAAATTATTCATCCATTTTACAGAAAACAAAAAATGAAAAAACAAAATCAAACTACTGCAAAAGGATAAAAAGGGTAAATAATCAACGTAAATGAAATATTTTACTAACCGAATATCCAGATCTGGCGAATTTTAGCTGTTCTTTAGCTTGATTGAGCACACACTACTGCAAACCGGTTTAAGCTTAACAGCGCTGGAGAAGAAACTCTAAGAATCCAACGGCTGAGCAAACAGAGCAATAGACAACCAGAAGGTTTAACGGGTGTGAGTTTTATCCCTGTAATCTTCCCCCAAACCCACCAAAAAACCCTCTTCTACTCCCTTTCTTGGTCTGTGCTCACTCTTTATGTCTCTCTTTCTTTATCTCTATAGGTGCATGGAAATATATATCTATATCCGTGTCTAAATATATTCATTTTATTTTTTCATTTCTTTCGTTTTTCTTGGTTCTGCGTCTTCTCAGAATGTTCTGTTTTTAACTCTACAGTGGCCCAGGATACGCGTGAGCTGCGGTTAGCATTAGCCAAGCCGACTTATATAGCCTTGTTTCGTGGAACTGTCTAGAATGTGAGATCTTAACCGTTAGAGGGAGATTGTAAGAATTGATCTTAGCCGTTTATGGATCTGGTGACGTGTAGATAAGGGATTGGATCGTGACGTGTCGGGTCAGCGAATCCCGGGGACTTTCTTTACCTCTTCCCGTGCACTTAGTTCTGAAATTTGACCATGAAACTGTGAATGGACGTAATTGCCCTTATCAAATAAGATTACGAGGAAGTAAGTAATAATATTAAATATTGTTCAAAAAATGAAAAAAATGTGTAATAATATTAACTTGTTGAGAAATTTAATAAAAGTATAATGTTATTTAATGACTTGTAAATGTATTTGGACTACTTTGATGGATGTATCTAGACATGATTTTAGGAAAAATAAATTATGCTCATCTAAGTAATAATTTGTAGATTAAAAGGTAGAGAAAATCTATAATTTTACATTTGCATTACGACATTAATATGATAATAACACAATTTTCATGGGATAATAACTAATAAAATTGTATGGCACTTTGGGTTTTAATTTTCAAAAATATTGTTTGGGAAAATGTATATAAATAATTTTCTCTATTTTTATTAAAGAACAATATGTATTTGAAATATATTATTTACGAGAATTGGTTGTTATTTGATTTTAGCTCATATGGTGTTAACTGGGACTAATTTTTCACTTTATGTGGTGTTAATGTAATATAAATCAATAATGTCATGCTATAAATTTCTTTATGTTTAAACAATATAAGTTTGTACAATTATAATGTGAATGATAATTATAAACATTATAAAGTAATTTTATATAATACTCATTTCTGGTACAGAGTGCGATTAAATCAATGGATGGTTTTATATAATTTTACCTAATTATTATTTGAAATAATAGCTAAAAATTAGTGCATCTTTAAAATTATCTCATTTTTTATTAAAGAATAATATGTATTTGAAATGAATTGTTGACGATAATTGGTTGTTATTTGATTTTAGTTCACATGGTATCAATTGGGACTAATTTTCCACTTTATGTGGTGTTAATGTAATATCAATCAATAATCTCATACTATAAATTTCTTTATGTCTTAACAATATAAACTTATACAATGATAATTATAAACATTATAAAGTAATTTGACATTATATTTATTTTTAGTACAGAGTGTCATTTGACCTATTGATGGTTTTATATAATTTTACACTATTACTATTTAAAAGAATAGCTAAAAATTAATGTGTCTGCAAAAATAGTTTAAAACTAAATTTTATCTCGAGGCATCACAAAATGAAAATGAGAGTATTGAATTTAAAACATATAAATAATATTTCTATTTCATAACAAAAAGACCTAAACAAATTTGATAAATAGAGGAGGCGATTAATCTATAAATTAGGCTTCCGTTAATCATTGATGTACGAGGTTTTGATCCTGTGCGTCGCGTGTACATGGGAGGAATGTGTGGGATCCACTAACACAGTAGGTGGACGTATCTGATGGAGCAGGGTAAAGATTTGATGGGTGGGACCGGCGTGTCTGATTTTGTCACGAAAGTGAAAAGGGCATTCTAGTCAAGGGGCGGGTGGAGTTTGGACTAGAATGATTTGACTTTCCAAAAAACTCATAATAATACTACTTATTACTAAGTAGTTATTTTAAAACGCTATTTATATCCTAATTATAAATTCTTTTTTTTGATAGATATCCTAATTATAAATTCTATAATAAAAAGATGTATATGAAATATATTTTGAATGATTCGAAAATAAATTAATTATATAACCGTAATATATATTAAAATAATGACATAATGATATGTATTTTCACTCGCAAGTGATTCTTTACATTTATATTTTACCCACATGAAAACAAATATGTTAATATCAGTACCTTATAATTTCGGCATTGGTAACTTCTGAATGTAGTCGTCATGTAAATCTAAAATGTTATTTGAAATTGATAACAAAGAAATGGTTGTAGTAAACAATAGTAAAGGATGGTTAAAATTCAAAAATAAAGTTGAAATTGTGAAAATTGTTATTTAATCTACCATTTTAGACATAAAATGACATTCTTTCTTTTTTTCTTTTACCTGATAATAGTATTGATAACATTAAAACTTATGATTTTTCTATACATATTTAGGTATGGAATATTTTTAGTGGCTTTTTAACTAATCAAATTAATAAGGTTCTGTCATGTGGTTAGGTGATTCTTGCAATCAAAATCATCAATGTGGTGGGAAATGACATGAACACTCCCTTGGAGAGATCCATGTTTCTCATCACTCATGAGTGGGTAAATTAGTAATTTAATCTTTATTGGTCAAAGATAATCGTACCAGCATTTTACATGAGCACTGTGATAATTAACCAGTAAACAATTAGTTTGTAACACTTTATCTATCTGTGCTAACTACGGTGTCACCACCAAGAACCTTGATTAAAAAATGAAAAGCATGTCATAAAGTATCTCATGTCCCATGGCAGAAGTGGAAGTTCAATAATTTATGGGATTCTTTAGGGTACATGATCTGAGGCACCTTGATTATAAAAGAGATAGGCTTTTTCTTGATAATCCTCTTGGAGTAGTAGTCATTAGTAATTAGAGTAGGGCCGGCATTTTTAATTAATCACAACTTGGAGTGCATAATAGTGTACAATATATATAAGACGCGCACACACGTCTATATTTGATCTTGAAATTAAGAATTATTAATAAGTTTCACTAAATATAGTTACAAATTCATGATACACTCATGTGATGCACTATTATTTGTGGATTTATTTAATTAGATAAATGTGTAGTAATATTAGTATCGTCTCAGGTCAAAAGAACTGAGGTACGTTGATTATATACATATTAATAAAATCTTAATTCTCATCAATGAAAATCTATTTCGGAACACAATTCTTTATAATTGCGTTTGAAGGGGATACTTTATTTGACTGAGTTTTTATATTAACAAACATTGAATGTACAATGAATGCTAGGTGATATTATTTGTAGGAACGACAGTCATGTGTTTCTTTTAAAACTCTTCTTCTTGAAGTTGATGACATTTAATATTGTCTCATACTGAGTGTGTCAAACGATTTGAGATAGATGGTATAATTCCTCTCCTACTCCTCAAAACACCCTTTATGAATAAGTGTTTTCACCAAATATGTACTTACAAAATAATAACTCAATACGATCAAATATTTGCTTTCTAGAAGAGTAAATAGATTTTTCTAGAAGAGTAAATGGATTTTATCTCAACTTTTTGCCTCTCTTTCACAATTTAGTAATCCCTTGACTATTTGTATGTGGACTTGATCATTGATATGGTAGATGTGGACGTGAAAATCAAAGGGTTCACTAGATGATTTTAGAAATTAGCTAATGAATAATTATTTCAAACTTAGCTGCCACTGTAATTCTTCCAGGAGGGAGAGATATGGACGTTAAAATCAAAGTGTTCACCAGTTTATTTTAGAAATTTGATAGTAAATAATTGTTCTAATTTGACTACCACGTACTGTAATTCTTCCAAGAGGGAAATAATCAGAACTTTTGTGAACCGTCGGATTAAGAATCACTGTGCAAAAATTGACATATTCTTGACTAAGTATAGTATGTGTCACTTCCAAATCTTGACTTCTTTGTCCTAAACGTCGTGTCGACCATGTTCGTATAATTTAAATAAGCACTCGCCATCAACAATCTAATCAAAATAATTAAATGCCAAACTTACTTAGAAAATCATGTTTGATGTACAAGTACTTTTATGGTAAACTATTCTATTTACAAGTGAACTTATCTAATTAAAACATTAGTGAATTATTAAAAGTTAAAGTAGCGATGTGCAGACTTGATTTGTGGTTCTATGTGGGCTTTAATATAATATTAATTGTTGGTGCCTTTCTTTAAATTAAACAATATTTTGCACTGACAGGATTTAGGGACTTATGTGCAAACTTCATGCATGTTCATGATTTTCAGTTACTTTATTTTTTTTATATTAATAAATTTTCAGTAATTTTTTATGCTAGAAGAAAATTTAAAGTTACGTCTTATCCATGTGAGTATTGATGTATGACGATAAAGTTATGGATGAAAAGACTTCATGCAATATTAATGAAATAAATTTTAAGCGATGGAATATATTTTGGCTGTATATATGGTGGCTCGAAAGCATAGGATAATGGTAATATTGCACAAAGTTAATAATAATATGCACTGTATAACTTATCTTTCGAATTTGTGATAATGAATAATGCTAGTTGTGACGAATTTGTGATAAATTTTTATGGAAATATTTAAGTTTGTTACTGAATTACAAAAGTTAGTTATGTAATATATAGACTTTTATTTCATCATTGAACTAATCAGCAAGAAGATAGATATACAATCAATTTGTAACGAAACAAAATTCATAATCATAAATTCATGTTACCGACTGACTTCGTTAAACATGTGGCGAACTTTTCCATTAGTAAAAAGAATGGTTTCCGGTATTCTTCTAATATTTTTATAAAAATGATAAATTATCTCAATTTCTCAAATAAAATTTTCTTATATACAATCATTATAAAGTATCAAATAATGAAATTTATATATGTTTTGCAATGCACATCTGTATAATTAAACATGTTCACCCCACAATGACTATTATGTCCGTGCAGAGCGGCAGCAGCAGAAAAGTTTATTGGCATAAGGACGTGCCGGCCGGTAATATTCATCGCACCAATATGATCGATTTCTTCACTATATAGACTGATTAGTTCACGTGATGGTGACTAGGACAAAATCCAAAAAAGTAAAATAAATAAAATAAAATAAAAATAAAAAACACCTTAAATTATTTTATCTCAACTGCCAAATGCCGATGTCAATGGTGGTTGCATGCTAGGTTTAGATTTGGGTCCCCATTTTACACTTTTATATATTTCAAAATTTCAGTTGTCTCGGCGCTTATTGAGGATTCTGATGTTTGGTCTAACATAGGACCTATTCTTGCCAATATTAAGAATTTGCTTTGTGTATGTGATAGTGTTAAGTCTGTTCATGCTCGTGGAACCGCCATTATGGTTGCTCATCTTCTTGCTAGAAATGCTAGGCTGCTTAATATTTCTAGGTGTTCCGTTCTTGTTGTAATCCATGATGCTCTAGCATCTGACATTGCTTGAGTTCTTTCAATAACAATGAGGATTCTGATGTTTGGTCTAACATAGGACCTATTCTTGCCGATGTTAAGGATTTGCTTTGTGTATGTGATAGTGTTCAGTTTGTTCACGCTCGTAGAACCGCCAATACGGTTGCTCATCTTCTTGCTAGAAATGCTAGGTTGCTTAATATTTCTAGGTGTTCCGTTCCTGCTGTAATCCGTGATGCTTTGGCATCTGACATTGCTTGAGTTCTTTCAATAACATTTTTCTATAGTTCCCCTCAAAAAATTTTTGATAATAAATTGATTTTTTTAATAAGTTTTTTTTTTCTATTTTCTTTTTAATGATAATACTACATTTTAATTACTCCATGGTATTTTCAAAAAGTTGGTACATATGATTTTATTTTGTATTTGAATATATGAGTTAGTGTTAATGCACCAAACTTGATTAAATAAGTCTTAACGTGCTGTCATGATAAAAATAATTAGTCAAAAAGATTTCTTAGTGGTAATAATTAAGAAGCAAATAACCCATGGTAAATTCTTGGCTCTTGTCAATTTTTTATTCCTAATTCAGGAACACTTCCAGTGCACTTATCAACATAATTTTTCTTTTTTACACGTTAAAAGGCACCCAAAATTCGAGATGGCAATGATTAATCTTTGGCTACTTCAGGTTGTAATGATTCTAGGGTTTATCTTTCACTTGAGGATAATATTTTTCAATATTTTCTAAAGAAATAGTTGTTAATTAGATTAGACACGTATATGATAAGATTATAAATGTGTGAAATGGATGTCAATTGCGTCCCATAGTACCAAATTTTATTTTATATCGAAAAATTCAAGTGGCTTAGGATTGCTAATTATGAATTATGTATTGTAATTGCTTACAAATTTTTACTTTAGATTTTCTCGTTTTATTTTTATGCAAAGATAAAATTATGTTGCATATATTAACAATATCGTCATGTATTTTGAAATTGGACCTTTTATTTCTGGAAACGGAGTTTAATATCAAATGAGAGATCAAGTAGATCTTAGAATTTATTTGTTTTTAAGGTGACGTGAAGGGTGAGATGGGTGCGGAACCTTGAATAGGGTTCTATAATTCAAAATGATATTTCATCGTTTATTTTATATATAAAACATACTAAATGTATTAAATACTTTCTCATAAAAACAGAAAGTTGCAGATACCGTGCACATGCATGTTGGCAAGTACTCGTATAATGGTATATGCAATGAAATATAAATTGAAATAGAAGATACAAATTAATCAATTGAACATCTCACTTATTCTATAAGATGATACCCAATGGCAATGCCGCATTGGGGTTAGTGGGGTCCCAAGACCTGACTGAATTAATTTTTCTTTTTTTCTTTTTTCTTTTTCTTTTTTTTTTACTATAGTATTTTGTTTATATATATATATATATATAAGCACTAGACTACAAATATCTATGTGCAGAACTCGATTGTCAAATTGGGAGCAAATTACTCGATAAGTTTAGAACTATAGAATATGAAAAGTTTGGAATCTAAAGTGTTAATTGGTACTAGAATTTGAAATTTGAGGTCTTCAATTTGGCGATTTTTGTTTTCTTTGATTAACATTTGAATATTAAACTAAATTATTTTGCCCACACCTCGTTATTATTATATTTCAATCAATTTGTCAAACTCAAGCAATTTTAGTGAGTTAAAATTTTTTATTTTTATTAATTTAATAATATGTTAGTGAATTCTTTTGTTAAACCTTTTCTAGTTTTTCGAATTATTGAATATGTGAATATTTCATTTATTTTAGCATAATATATATCTTGATATGTTAATTCCTCATACTTTTTTGGTAGAAATAATATATATAAATAATTTATATCTTTTAATATTATTTTTAAGGGACTCTTCTGAATCAAATACTAAAATCGCCACTTATGATACCAATTCGTCCAAATATTATTAGTGGAGATCAAAATTTACCATTTTCATAAGGAATAATTATCTCAAAACCCCTAAAGTTTGACGTACTTGTAGAATCAATTCATATGATTCGGTAAATTAAAATTAATGACATTCTTGTTGTCAGTTTAGAGAATTTATCAAAACTTGCGTAACATTACAATTACATTCCCTAAAATCCATCATATAATCGGGCGCTAAGCTTATTTAGTAGTGAAAAATATTCAAAACTACGTCTCGATGTCCTTCAATTTGATTCATTCACAAATACATACATACATAATCCCGAAATAAAACACTAAGTCATGGTTCCCACGTTACCAACAGCCACGCAAAATGCCCTCGCCAGTCCCATACCATGCAACGAGAACGCATGTGCGGACCATACCTACAGAAATATCAAATACGACCACACATGCATGCCGGCCAAATATATACCACTACACGTATCATACCGTATGGAGCTACACATTCATCATTGGCCAGGTTCACTGTATCTTACGACATGTAATGCAAGAAACGACAACGTGTGGTCAAATCCTGTCTCGCCACGTCATCTGGGTGCATCTGATTCTTCTCCCCCCTGGAGCTCCAGAAGACGGTAATCCCGTGGGCGAAAGATATCTTTTCAGAAAACAATATATTAAAATTAAAATAATATCTATTTTTGGTAATAACTAAAACAGAATAATTTTCCGATGTAGTAGAATAGAGATAATTTTCTGTGGGCGGCGGTAAAGCACGTGGGTTTGGTCCAATTCTGATTGAGTTTTGAGCCAGTTTTAGCGTTACTGTTCCAATTGGCACAATTTCTGTGGGCTTTTTTGTGCTTTATTGATCGTATTCTTGCCGCATTAGTATTCAACGAATCATTTATGAAATCGAGAAGAAAATTTCGTACGTTATTTTTCTTTTCTTTTTTTTTATTTTTATTTTGGGAGAGAGAGATCGTACATTGTTTTTGGCTTTGTGTATGGCTCCTTTATGGGTTTTATTTATCAAGTAAAATAGTATTTATGCACTTCAAATTTTTCTGGAAAAGTTAAAAAACTGGAACAATGCGTATTTTAAGTTAGATAATGTTTTAAATAGTGTTGGGGGAATGAATATCTTTATTCTCTCATAATAAAACAAATTAACACCTCTTTATTTTATTCTAGTGTTTCGTTTTTCTTCTTATACTATTGGAAAATTCAAATCATTTCAAATTACATCAATAAATATAAACATAACATATAATCATTATTTTGATTTTTTTTTTTGAAAATTGTTATGGCACTATTGTAAAGATAAGATACAATCATCTTATAAAAAGTATGATGGGAGACATATCATTACTATTAGATAAGAACAACATATGCTTTTTTTCCTTTTTTTAGTTACAAAGGAGGATAAAGGGTGGCTATCACCACAAAAAATTGACGTTGATAGCTCTGACACAACTATCACCCTAGAACAAGAAGACGCTTCAGCCCATTTTGCAAGTTTATGAACCGCAAAATTATATTTGTTATAAGATCCATTTGTCACTCTCTCAGAACAAAATCAAATATTTTTTCTCTTTTAGATAAACAAATAATAAATGCAATCAATATATCAATAAATATAAAAGGTCAAATACTATATTAACTAATAAAGAAAACTTTTTAACATTCTACTGCTGTGTAATAAAAAATTTTCAAACAAACTTATGATAAAAGACAAAAATAATCCCACATTTCGATAAAAATTGAACCTATAGCTTTTAGGATGATTAAAAAACACGTTAATTATCAGATACCGCCAAAACTTTTAGATAATTAATAAATTAATATTTTTCTTTTCAGAAGGTTTTATAACAAAATTTTCCGTAATAGACGGCCGACAGTTAAGCTTTTGTCGTTTGTGCACGCACGTCGTTGAGTTCTCTCGAAGCAATGAATTTTATTTGTGGTACGATGATGCACTGACCTTGGAGTTGTTGAATTATTAGCTTAAATAAATAATGGTCTGTGCTTCTCGGTCCACAAACACCTCAGGGAAGTTAGCTACGTGTTGGGTCCTGATTTGTTGCAAGAGAGATATTTCGTGCTCAGAGCTTAATTTTTTATTTTTATCTATTTCTTGTTTCGTTGTAGCCTTGGAGGGATGGGGCTCAATGCTTAATTATGAATGTAATAATTAGGGTAACTCTTGCCTTCGTTGAAAAGTTGAGCATTTTAGGGTTTAGGTTTGGACAACCCAGGAATATGGGCATGTGTAAGCAAAAGCGGAGGGACACTCGTACACCTCTGCATGCGTGATTGTTTTTTTAGGTTGTACCTTTGTATGCGTGGAAAGTGGATCGGGTGCTCTGATTATATGTTAAGATCGGAAAGAACTGATTTTTGAGTCTTGACATGAAATATCAAATTAAAGCGATTAGCATGGATAGGACTTTCTCATCAAAGTTCTTTCGATACTTGAGAAAGGTGGGAGGTGGGACACTGAGAATATATATGAGTTGATAGTCAGATGGCACATTTATCTCAATATAATTTCGTGGTGTTTATAATATAAAGTTGGCATGATTTATGGGTATTATTAGGTTTAGATGGGATCAACTAACCCTTTCATGTAGACCCATAACATGATTGAAATTGAACAGGTTGAACCGAGTACGGATTTACAAAACAACAAAATTCTTGGAGTGTTTTGGAATCTTCTTTTATTACTAAGGATAAGTTGGTCATTTCGAACTATTTGAATTCATCATAAGAAAATATATCTTCACTAACGAAAAATTTGTGACGGATAAGCTTTTTTTAAAAATAAATGATATCTGTAATAGACTTATGACAAATTCTTAACATATTTAAAAAATAAGCAAAATATATATGAATAATGAAACTTGTGACGAACTTGTAATAAATTTCTATAATAATTTTTTAGTTTATGATGAAAAATTCCATTATAAAAGTTAGTTTTGCGACGGATTTTAATTCTATCAGAGAACTAATTAGTAACAAAGCATATATTAAAGAATTTGTGGAAAAATAATTTGTGATAGATTTTTAAATTTATATTGAATTTTTCCATAAGTGAATGAGTTATTGTCTAACCGTGGAACTATCAAACATAAGTATATTTTTGTGGGATTATAATGATAAGAAGAGAGTTTTATGGCCATATTTAAGTGACAGCTGTACAAGTAGTTCATTTTTCTAATTGGAGCCCCTCGGCTAAGGTGGCATCGAATTCATCAGAAAATTTTCTTCTTAAGGAGAGGTTAGAATATCAATCTTCACCATTTTTCAAAATTTTTTTAGAGTAGTCCATTGTCTAGTACTTTTGAAAATAAAAGTAAAGAGAGGAAATGCATTCTCAATAAGGAAAAAGAAAAAGCTAAAACTATAAAGGTGTGACGAGTTTCAATAAAAAGATTACATTTATATAACCTCGGAGCAATGTACGAATACTGTTCAATTTATGCATGTAGATTGCTATGAAACAATCAATTAACACGATATGTTGATGGAATGGTGCGTCAAAAGAATTTAATGAGAAGCATTTTAGATCCTCCATCCTATTTATATTTTAATATGTAAATGATTTGTATCAAAATATTTATTTAAAAAAATATTGGATACACTTAATACTTATCTATATTATGAAATATGAATAGAAGTAGATGATCTAAATGAGAAGGTTTCAAATGATTTCAATAGTGTGATGAATGTAGAAGTCCTTTTTTGGTGAAGTGACATTAAGAGAAGATTCTGAATTCAATTCTCATTGAATTTTTAAAAGGGGAAAAAAATATCCTTATTTTCTGAAAATGTTAAAGAACAAACTACACAGTGGGCTAAAGCTACAAGCCTAAAGAACTATTATTTGCTGGACTTGTTGTAAATATATCGGCCCAAATTTTTACCAAAGATTCATTTGTCTGAACATGCGACAAGAGAAAATCCCCATGCATATTGAGATAAGCTACCATGTGATACAATAACAAACATAAAAAAGACCCTCAAAGTTGTGTGATAGAAAATTATACTGATATGAGACCTTTATTTCTCTATTAGAACAAGGACTTCTTGACTAAAATCTACACACATTTTACTTTTGGTGTTTTCAGGTTGAGAAAGCTCAAAATTATATGGAATTTTCTAGTTCAACTATCTCAACTAAGTCAAGCAAATCAATGGTAGGGATGTCGGGGTCAGGGGCCCCCCGGGGGGGGCAGGAATCGTCTTCCCCTCCCTTGAAGAAAAAATAATTTTCATTTTCACTTCATTTCCTGTAGGGATGGAAAATGAGTATTTGCAACGATGAATTAGATGCCCGCAATATTTGTAGATATACCATTAACAAGCTAAAGTATATAAAAATAGAAAAGATACTTTAATTTTACCTCTGCAAACCATAATAATAGAATAATGTCAATAAAATCATAACATTGAATAAGAGGATAAACTTCAAAAACACAATAACAGGATAATGCCAATAAAAACATAACATCTAACATAAAAGAAGGGTTCAATACATTTAAACGAACATAAAGTCAAATTGAAACGTAGCTTGTGGTCTATAGTTGATAAAACCATATTTGTAATTATTTATATATTAACTAGTAATGCTCACCAGCAGGTGCAAGGACATAGATACTCATTCCCATTATATATTAAAGGGAGAAAATAATTTCTTATCTTATCCCCACGGATAAAATATTACCCTCCTTACCCAACATAATTAATGGGTAAATGCAGGTGACCACTTAAATGGGTAAGACTGACAATCCTAATTGGGCGGTTGTGATCATCTATTCTAAAATAATATTTCATCTCGTATCCTCTATTAAATATATGCTAAGTATATTAAATCTTACCTTAAGGTAAAGTGGTAAACTCTCACGATACTTTTGAGTCCAATATTTTCTTAGCAAAATGTTACATTGTATGATATAGAAATAATATTCAAATGGGAGATGGGAGAATTGAGAAAAATGCAATAAAAGAGATTAAAGGTGCTTCTCTCTTTTTTTTTTTTTTTTCTCTCATCGGCAAAAGTATAGTGTTGCTGTAATTACTTCAAAATCTTCTTATGTTGGAGGCCATTAATTTCTTGAAGAATCGTTCTTATAAAGTGGTTTCTGTAGCTTATGGTGTACCTTTTTCCTTTTATTCCTCTTCAATATCTTTTTCTCCTTTCTTTTCCTGCCCTTTTTAGAACTGGCTATAGAGCTCTTCAATGGCCATTTTCACTTGTTACTTGGCCCTTGGTCATGCATTGAGATAAAATAACAATGCCTAGTTTGTTTTTCCCTCATTATACATAAAAATTTTAGGAATAATATAAAAGGACAAAATAATGAGAAGCAATGAGTCATTTATTAAAGGAGCAAACCATTTAAAATTAGGTCGATGTGATACCCTATTCCTCACGGATTAATTGATACTTTATAAGTTTTTATAATGTACAATGATTAGATCTGCTTTCTGAATAATGCGTTCATAGCTTTTATATAATATGTTTTCAGACAATTTTGCCATTCACTAGGGCCCCGAGTGGACATGATAAATCGCAACAGAGTCCTAGTTGAAGGGAGCTAAGTAATATTTGTGACAAAAAGAACTTTTTTTTTTGGTTTTCTTGTAGATACATAATTAATTTAAATTTTCATTTAAATGATACATAAAGTACATTCAATTCTAGTCCAGAAGTCATACACTAATCCAGTACCTAAGGCCCATATCGAAGATTCAAATATCGGTGGGAGCCCTCTATGCCCCAACACAAAACGGCCCAACAAAACTTTCTTTAAGCTGGCTTCGATAGGGTACACACACAACATGCAAGACACATGTCGCTGCTCTCCCAAAAAAAAAAAGGGAATAAATAATGGTTGGCACAGGTAAATTTATTTATTATTTATTTTGGAGTTTGTAGTTAAAAAATTGAATGAAATCATAATGTTTTATTTAATACATATACATTTTTTTTAAAGTAACCATTATGGTTGGCACAGGCATTGACGCACTAAGCAGGAGGCAGCGGCCGTGTCCGCAGCAGACATTAACATTTATCTTGCGGTGTAATTAATTCCAACATTAAATTTAATATGTAAGATTTAATGAGATATTTTATATTATTTTATCTTCTAATGCACACAAATATATATGCCAAAGCAGTGCACGTGAGCCTTTATTCTATCGAATTATAATTTTTTTTTATGAGAAAAAAGATCGGGTCAGTAGAATTTGATGTGGCTATTCCAACTAAGGAAACTCAATCGCTACGAAATATTCATTTCGTCAAAACTTGCTGGGACAACGCCCAACTTGGTCACTACAACCCTACCAACACATTAGTAAATAAAGTTTCACTCTTCATCGAACTAGCATTATAGGCCCGCAACTACCAATCCACATTACACTCACAATATGTGACAAGTTCTACGAAATTTCACCAGTAGACCACAATGTTGGTGGTCTATTGAATTATAACTTTATTTGACTTTCTACTATTCAGTGACTTTGTTTAATATTTCGAATGTTATTAATTTGATATATTGATGTAAGAATTAGATATATTAATCATCTCTTTATATATATATATATATATACCATGAAAGAGCACAAACATGTGGACAAAACAACTAAAATATAGACAAAGAGTGTATTAAATTAGTAGACATAACAACAAAAATATAGCCGAAGGTCGGTAATTGAACTATGAAAGCACATCTGGTGACACCCTTCTTTCCTTCCTTTTGTCATAAATTTCACATGAATTACATCACATGATCCACAAGAACCATTTAAAACCATAATCGTACGTAGTTAAATAATTTAGCCCCAATTAAAAATTGTCAAGTGAAAGGGAAAAAGACACAAGAAAAGCAGTATGTAGAGACATGATGGTAACAAATTAATAGTGAATGAAGAGAGAAAAAAAAGAAAAGAAAAAGCTCGTTTGCTATTGTCTATGACCAAACGAAAAGGATGGTGTAGCGGCAACTGTCAATTTGCTATTGGCACAAGCAGATAATCTGAAGTTCATCCCAAAAGGTACTCCAAAAGCTGTAATCTTTTCAAGGTAATTTTTCGTCGTTTTTGCACTCCCTTTTGAGTAATTAATAGATCGCTCTCTTGGTAAAACCTTTTCACCTTAGATTTTTGTGGGTTTTGCTCAGTTACTGAATTTATGAAAAATATTGAATCTTGAAGAAGAACAAGAATGAAATCTGCAAAGGGTCATCAGGAAGAAGAGGAGGTGGATGAAGACTTTGGTTCCAAGAAAGATACCACGGCATCTAATAATAACACTAAAGGTGCAATCATCCATATTTTTTAATCTTCATTTCCTTTTCTCTTCCATTTTTCGAGGCTCTTTTTTTTTTTTTTTTTAATTATTTTGCTTCATGTGTGTGTGTGTGTGAGTTGGGTGTTATGTATGGGAATTATTGTAATTTTTGTAATTTGGCGAAAGCAGATGGGAAGAACAGTGACAAAATTAATGCTGTGAGATCGAAACATTCAGTCACAGAGCAGCGCCGGAGGAGCAAGATTAATGAGAGGTGAAAATTTCAATTAAGTTGAAGGAAATTTGTAGTAATTGATGTGGGCTGTGGTGATGTTGATAATATGGAGTACTTGAATATGTAGAAAAAGTTACTTTTGAATATCTAGGTTCAACGTTTATAAATGCGTTAGTATAAATGCTCAAATGTGTAATTTCTCTGTTTCATGCTTTCTTCTTACGTTTGTAATCAAATTCAAATATAGAAATATAGATGTATAATTTTGCATTATTTCTTCAAGCAAGTGTCGCAGCGTAGGACCTTTTTGTTTCGGCTGATCGGGATAGGAATAAGCAAAAGAGAAATCTTCGTCGTTTGTGATAAATGTAGCACCTTTCTTATGTATAAATGCGTTTCGAGTAATCGAGTTCTCCAGTGAAACGGAGTGTCATTATCTTGAAACATACAATCCATGCAAAATAGAAGCTATGGTTATGAATTATGATTGCATGTTTTCCTGATTATAACGGTTTGGTTTTGTTTCCCTGAGAGCACGCTAACATAATGTTCTTGCATACCTCAGATTTCAAATATTACGAGATCTGATACCTTACGGTGATCAGAAGCGAGATACTGCTTCTTTTCTATTAGAGGTATTCCATTTTATATGTATTCGTTTACATAAAGTTTCTGCTTCAAACTTCTCTTTTCGGTAACCATTGGTTTTCTGCGGCAGGTTATTCAGTATGTAAAATTTCTACAAGAAAAGGTACAGAAGTATGAGGGATCGTATCAGCCATGGAGTTCCGAGCCCACAAAGCTGATGCCATGGGTAATATAGGAAAACACTTCTGATAGAATTTGTAGTATTTTCTTTCTTGATTCTCCAAGGGTTATATCCTTTTATCTGTATCTATAGTGCTATAAAGTCGTAGATGAAACGATAGCGAAAGTGATTAATTTGAGCCATTTGCTTGAGATCCCTAGGCGTTGCTGAAGGGTAATTCATCTCATTTTTGGAGTGCATTTTGGTTGGTTTATGTTGATTTTCTTGGTAGATCAAAACAGTGGTCTTTAAATATGGTGTTCGTGCCTTATTATATCAGGTCTTGTTTTGTTCTTCTTATTGATTGTTGAGATTGCTAAATCACTCTCCGGTTCTTCGTTTACACAAAGTGATCTCCCTTTTTGTTTCTTAACAGAGAAACAGCCACTGGCGCGTCCAGAGCTTTGTCAGTCAGCCACAAACTGCTACGAGTGGTTCTGGTTCGGGCTCAACATTAGTCCCTGCAGCCATGCAACCTGGTCAACAGAATCCTATCGAATCCGATCCTATAAGGGATCCCTCTTGTCGATCAATGGATCCACAAATGGAACTTCCAAACAGAACAATCGGCATGCCAAGTTCCACTGCGAATGGCAGTGCATTTTCACAGTCATTATCCAGGGCGGCTTCAGATGCACAGTCAACTGAATATCATGCTGTTGGTGATTCCATGAACCGTCAGGATGAACTAATGATTGAGGGAGGAACTATCAGCATATCGAGCGTTTACTCCCAAGGGTGAAACTAGTTCAATATGCTTTCTTCGTTATCACTAATTTTTGTGCTTATGTCATATAAGACCTCAATTGATGTCTCCACAAAAGTCGTTCTTGTTATATAGTTTGCTAATGCAATATTAATATTGTCATCAGGTTATTGAATTCGTTGACACAAGCGCTTCAGAGCACAGGCTTGGATCTGTCTCAAGCCAGCATTTCCATCCAGATCAATCTTGGAAAACGAGCAAATCGAGGGTTATCAATTGCTAAGGTGTGCAGCTTCTTATTCCAATATGTCTATTTCCTCTCCTCAAAAAACACCATAAGAAAACGTCCTTTTACTTACTTTAAATCAATGATAGATTTAATGATCTTTGTTGCTGAACAGTCCTATGATGTATTAATTTGGATCCATCGCAAATCCGGTGGTATGTAACTTGTCACTGATTAGTTTTACAATAAGATTGAAGTCTGTTGTAGAACTAACTTTTGTAATAAAATTTGCTCATGTTTTAAATATACGAGTATTTCGTCGTAAATCTATCACCAATATCCTCTATTTATAATCAATTTATATTTGTTACAAATATTTTGTTAGTGATGTGGTGTTCTCTTGCAATAGAACTCCAAGGTCATAACAGTCTCATGTGTTCGGTATTACTTTTTGTCTCTATTTCCCTCTATTAACTGCATTTTTTTGCATTAGGATCATGACGTGGCAATTCCTCGCAGTGACCAATCAGTCAGCGAAGACTTCAATCAAACTCAGAAAAGGCTAAAGATTTGAAAAATTCTATGGTGGGTTCAAAGGTTTGTTTCGCACAAAGTTTTTGTTTGATCTGCCGGTTGAAGCTTATTGTTGTTTGTACTTTGATACAATATTTCTTGAGGTGTTTGGTTTTTGGTATGATCCAATTGAATTGTGTTCATGTAAGAACTAAGAAGTCCTCCTGGTAGAATCCCATGTCAATTAAGCGTATGAGTAGTGATCTCCTTGTATGGTATAGAAGTATCCTTATTTTTTGAGTTAGCTTTTGAAATGAGTTAGGCCTAAGGTCCATTTTTAACATGGTATCAGAGCCAGGTTTCTCTCTAATATTGGCAGTAAGGTGTAAACCCACTATTGGACCACCTATTTCAAGTTGTTCCATGCTCTATATCTCCAGCGCTGGGCATGTGGGGTACATATTAGAATATATTCGTTAAACGTATGGGTAATGAATTCCCTGTATGATCGTAGGCAATCTCATATTTTGATCTAGCTTTTGGGGTCAATCAGATTTCAGGTCCATTTTCAATCCTTCCTTTAATGTGTGCTTGGAGGATATATGCGAACATGTGTGAATAGAATTTAGCATCAGAATTGTTTTCAGCTAAAAATCCGAGTTCAGATTTTAAGTTAAAGATCCATATCATATAGGAAATTGTCAATCCATATTCTTACGAATATGCTTTTACTTGTTGATAAACTATTGGAGCTAGCTATCCGCTGTTATTATCCCCTTGTATTATTATAAATGAAAAGATCCAAACATATCCTATCAAGAAAATAAATGAATAAATAAAATCCTATAGTTCAAAAATACTCTCCTATGAGATAATGATTTGATTTTTGTGACTTATGTTATAGCAAAGCATAGGGGTATTTTACAATTAGAAAAATATAAGAAGTTGTCTTCCCCTTTGCTATTACACAGATGACATACATATTTTACCCTAAAAAACAAGTGTTGTATAAATACCTTCCACTTCACATGCATAAGAGCATGTTGAGAGTAAAGTCGTAGATTGATTAACGATTCTAATTCCATCAAATGTTGTATTTTCTGAAACCAAATCAAATATGCAATTAAAAAAATGAAAAAAGTGTTAAAATATTGCACTTCCCATGATGAGAGCACTGAGGTTAGAGTCGTTGATTCATGACACTCTTGCCATTAAATTCTTCTCAATAAAAATTTTGGGTATTATATTCTTTTTGATAACAAGTTTGCATAAAAAAAGAGTAAAATGCAGAAATTCGCAACTTATGGGTCATGTGCACCTTTATTGGGTGAGAACTTGCACGTAAGTACATGTATCGCAGCAAGTAAGAAAGTGATACAAAATAGAGAATGACTTGAACTAAATGAGAATTAATTAAGGGAAGTTTGATAAAGTATAAAGATCTAAAATCCCCAATTTACTTATATTAATTCCATTGTTATTTTCCAATTAATTTTCGAATGATTGTGATTATTAGTCCTAAGTCGTATGCAATTACAAGGCCCTTTCAGGTTATTTGCCGTCAAAACTCCTAATTGATCAATTCAATATGTTCTTACATGAATTACATAAATAAGAAATTAATTAAGAATCACTTGATAAGCTATCTAAGATATATAAGTATATTCCTCTTCTCAAGTAAAATAAATTGAACTTAAGTTCTTCTATCAATAACATACTCTGAATATTTCTTCCATGAATTTTTAGAGTTTGGAAGATTAATTAAATTGTTGGCCAGACAATCAAATTAGAATAAACACCATAATAGAAGAAATAATTATAAATTAACTGACAAATTACATGAAAATAACAACCTGGAACTAATCCACATGAAAATGTTCAGACTTAATTCTAGAAAAGGAAAATCAGCTTATATTCATATTCATGAACATGAACTTTAACAACAAAATAAATAAACAAAAAATAACTAAGAAACGAAAAACACGACAATCTTAGATGCTCCCTCCGAGTAAGTCTTTAGACAATCCAAGATGATGAAAAATAAGCTCTAATTAATCCTATTTATAATACTCGAATCTTGACCTGATTTGAGGTCCTCATTTTCTCTTAGAACTCTCCAGATATCGTCAATTTGAGTCCATAAAGGATTGAGAAATAAGAATTAGCCTTGATCAATATCTCTGAGAGAATTGAAATTGCCCAAAATCCTTCTTCCTGTGAAAGTCCAAAAGTATGTGCACGTCCGCAGTGAACTATGGGCGTGGTAGCACCTGTCACAACTATTTGGGGTAAAATTTGTCCGTCACTAAATGAGAAGATTGGGGTAGAATTGGTCAGTCACGGAAACTCTTCCATTAAATTTTTCATTGCTGTTGCATTGTCCTTTTTTTTCTTTTTTTTCTTTTTTTCAGTGCCATCTGCAAAATTCAATCAAAGCCATATTGAAAAACCAAATAACACAGAGTTGAAACTACAATTTGGAAACTTTCTCCTGAATTTGGTTGATATGAACACGTAGATAAAGACAACATTTTGTTTTCTTTTTCAATAATTCACACCATTGGTAAGATTAGATACCGTTGTACAGAAGAAATAATTGTTGTCTATTTAGTAATAATTTTCTTTTCAAACCTCTCATTAAAGTTGAAAATAAAATGCCTATTTTAAAATCTCTCCATGAAAAAAAAAATGTTGAGAAAATCATAACAACCCATTTAGTTCAAATTTCACCATAAATACAAAGTGTATCTTAATTAAGAAACTCCTATGAAATCAACAAAAGATTTCATTGACTGTGAAAATAGATGTCATGTACGGAGAAAAGTATTTTTAGATCTCAAAATTAGCTTATTTAGTAGTAATTTTTAAAACATTCAATGTGAAAATACAGCCTTAAAGAAAAATAGAGAATCAACAAGTGCATATTGCTTCCCAGCATACCAAATAAAAAATAGGAAAAAGAAAAGAACCATTATTGGGTTCCCCTATTGGAAAAATTCTGAATAATACTGAAAGTTCAAAACTTTAAATAATTTACACAAATCTTGATGACACATTATTTTGTGTGAATTATTCATGAATTTGTCTGAAACAACTAATGCAACTGATTAAAATATTGTTTTTCTATCGTATAGTAGCTTTTTGAATACTTTTTACTATATAGTAGGTTGTTGAGGGTTTTCCTTTGTCATTTAGTATAACTGATAATTGATTGTTATTAATTTATTGGCTGAGTGTATTGGTAAAAAATAAATAAATAAAGAATGTATTAAAAAAAAAAGTAGGTACATATTTAGCATGAGACCAACAAACACAAAGCCAACTAAGGGAGGTTAAGAGTCTACTATTCCATTTTCTCCCTAATCTTTGAGTATCATATTTAATATTGAGCTCAAGGTTAATTAATTAATCCTAAATAAGGATTAATAATCGAAATGAAAATGTTGTACCTTCTATTTTTTACCCTCAAAATCTTATAAGTGTAAGACCAAGAATGATGTCTAAAAACAAGAAAATGTAAAATAAAGTTTTCTCACTAAGAGGGTATTTGGGTGAGCTTTTATAAGCTATTCAAAGTGTGACATCCCTCCCACATTGGAAACTAGAGGAAAGAGTAGCCAATATATAAGTTGTGCCAAAAGAATTCATGTGTAACCATTGGATATTTTTTTTGAGCACGTTGTTCACAGCTCAATTTTAGATTGTACACGGTGGATTCTCAGGCAAATCTCGCATCTCCCGACCCTTGGGCTTGGGGCGTGACACAAAGTATCTTATAAAGTATTTGGTAAAACTCTTTGAAAAAGATCTTATTAGATCTCAAAATAAAATGTCATGATTTTATAAACTCACACAAAAAAGTAAGGCTAACTTATTTTTAATCATATTAATTCCAAAATTGTTACTACTAATTATAAGCTCAAAGATCTTATTTTATATAATCACTTTTAACCTCTTATTTTTTAAATAGGATCTGACATCTGATAAGCTATAAAATCATCTATAAGATGTAATAGCTTATAAAATGTTTTAGATAAGCTTATCCAAACACCCTCAAAATACACCAAGACTACAACTTTAAGAGCTTAAATCAGAATTCCAACACTAAGAATTAGGCAACAAGCCTCCATTTCTAATTTACACCCAAGAAAATAATACTACAAAAATGAAGGTGGAGAGGAAAAGAGCCAAGAACTACACTAGTCCCACACATAAAACTGCAGATATACTTAACAAACCTTAAGTCTTGGCAAGCAAATCATATGTAATATCACACGCCATTGGGGTCCTCTATTGAGTCTCTTCCATTGCATTTTTTTGTCTCGGATCCTCTATTGAGTCTATTCCATTGCATGTGTTCATCTCCTATTCCGTGTTATAAATACATATTAAGTGTAAATTTTAGTTGCCAACAAAACCGCAGGGTTTAGGATATAATATGTTTGGCATTCATTCACATACTGAAATAGAAGATGAAACATAAAATTAAATAGACGACCGAAGTGATTTACACACTACAAATGCACTTAATCATAAATCTTGAATCTTGGCAGGCCAAGAGATATGCTCCCCACCCTAGCACCCATTTCCCACCCAAAAAAGAAAAAAAGCAACATAGACAAGCACAGTTAGGTTATGTGGTTACAACCACGAGGAAGAGAAAAATAAGAAGAAAATTTAAGGAGGAAAAAGCTATAAGATCTAGTATTTACCTTGATAGTGTTGTAAACTTTGCTCTTACGATCTGGGACTTTGTATTTCGACTCCTTGATAGCTGGTTGTGGCATCAGAGTCTTTTAACTGGATCATTGCCATACCAGTTCTTGAACCTATACAAGTTACAATGCAGAAAATAAAAAAAAAAAATATTAATTAAAATAAATATTTCTCAATTATAACTACATCACTATGGAGAAGATACTAACCATCCAGTCCAATTTTATGTCCACAATTTAGGACTATTTGAATTATTTGGTGTGAATTGGTAGCTATACCAACCATTGCTTGTGTTATCTGCTATAATATTAAAGAACCAAGAATAATGTTAAACAAAAAAATAGAAAAATAATTAAAAAAAACCCAAAAAAAAAATAAAAATTCAAAGGCAACCCACGTATTAATTAAAAATCCATAAAGGGGAAACAGAGCAACCCAGAAACCAAAATTCTTCATCTAATAGCAGATAGTATGAATTAACATAAAAAATATAGTGTCTGCATTAAAAGATAGCTTTCTTCATCTAACATTCAAAACGCCAAGGAGAAAATCATAAAAAATAATCATATAAATTTGATTACGCTAATCCAAATATAATGATTTTCCCATAAAAATATACCTCATTCCACTATCATTTTTCAAATACGTTTTCGGATGATCACATATATATTTTTTTTTTCATATTCGTATAACTTTTTATTAAAAATAATAAAACAACATTTTACAAACACAAAGATTGCATGTAAAATTGCTAGTATTAAAATAAAAAAAAATTCAAGTATAACAGTTATGGGATCTATTACAATAGATAAATTTCAAACGGGAGAAAGGAAGGAGCTACAAAACAGATCAAAAGAAGCATGTTAGGCAAGGACATGAGTGAGCCCATCGTTTCATGGAAGAAACTTTGATCATGTCCTTATTCACGAAAGAAAATTTTATTATATCCTTGCCCAACATGTTTCTTTTGATTTGTATTGTGGCTCCTCCCTTCTCTCGTTTGCAGTTGATTTTTCATTATAACAAACCTGATGACATTGATGTCTGGGGGTGTGTGTGTGTGTGTGTTTTCTTTTTTTTTTTTTTTTTTTTGAGTGTAATACATTTATAATTAGCATCAATTAATAAAACCTTTATGGGTGGCATGCATGTACCGTTCAAATTTTGGTCATGCAAAATGTTCATGGGGACCTAGAAGAGATAACAGCCGTACCAAACAGATACATTCATGCGCCAATTGCATGGCATGTTAGAATTACTATGCAGTCAAACTACAAATTTAAGGATTAATTAAAAGTTAAAATTGAAATTAAAAAAAAAAATAATGGGAGTAATCCTACCCCACTTTCATCACATACTTAATAAATTAATCCCGATTAGTCGTGCACCTAATTACGTGTTCTATGAAATTTTAACAAGTTAAATTTCATAGGACTTAACCAAATAAGTAGTGAAATTGATTAATTTGCCGGTTGATTATAATTCACACTTCATAAAACTAATCAATCATGGAATAAATCAAACTGCATTTATAATGTAATTAATGAGTTTGATTGAATTAAGGTTATTTACAAAACTTCATCAGGATTGGCCCTGATTAATAATCTGTATCTTTTGAAATAATACTCTATCATAAGCAAGAGATGTGTGTTAAAATTGACCAAACTTGTGAGTATTTTATATTCCCTAGCGTAAAATTATAAAAAAAAATATATATCTATTAAAAGTCCAAATAACTATGAGAATTTCAATTTATATTAATTTCAAAAGAAACAAATCTCTTTTCACAAGCGATCCAAACTATAAGAGATTTTCATAATCAATCCTTCAATTAAATTAAGAAAAAAAATCTCTCAATTGAGTACCATTAAATTATTAATGCATGAATATGATTAATTTATTTAGTTCGATCAACTCGAATATAAGTTTACCTTTTCATTTTTACGAGATAACAATAACATATTAAGATTTTAAGTTGGGGTTTGAACCCACTTTGACTGCATAGAAAACCAAAGCAAACACAATAAAAATTTAATTTGGCCATGGAACAAAGTGAAAATTTCCTTCACAAAACTAGGAACTTAGTTTATTACAAAAGTTATGCGTCATTGCTAGATAAGTGTCGGCCACAAAGTGCGACACATTTCCTCATTTTCTTCCCTACCTAATCAATAATCATGCATATGTAGTTAATTAGTTAAACCTAGTTCCTTTTTCTTTCTTTTTTTTTTTTTTGGGGGCACAAAATTAATTATAATTGGTCCTAACCAGGTAGCAAAAACACATGTTTTATGGGACAAAAGGGAGTTGTTTGTTATGTATGGGACGTCGTCTTCTAACCCAGGCATAATCCATAGTGAAATAGTCTGATTTGTTGGGGCCTTCAACCCATTCTCTCCATGTCCCTTTTCGCACCACATTTTCTTCTTTCCCATTTTGTTTGTTACCTGGACATGATGTTTCATATATAAGATATAGTATCAAAAAAATACATGTCAAAAACAGGTTACTATAAATAAAAAATTAAAAATTTTGAAAAAGGAATATACATATTTTAATCCAACTCCATGAAATGATGGATTTTATGGCTGATATATATATTTTTGCTTATGTGGGAATTAAAAAATGTAATTTTTCCTAAGTTGAAGTCCGATGACTAGGATTAGGCTATGTCAGGAATGATATGTCGTCAGTAGCAGTCATCCGTTAATACAAAGAGGGATCTATTTGTTGTTCTCAAGTTTCAAATATTAACTTGAGCATTCATGAGATTTATCATTAGATAAAGTTTAGAAAACCTAACCCCATGCGTCGTATCCGAATACAAGTATGCATTACTAGATCGATCCTGAATCTAAAGCTCAATGTGTGTGTGTGTGTGTGTGAGAGAGAGAGAGAGAGAGAGAGAGAGCGAGAGAGAGTTCAAAGCATTTTTCGAAGTAAATTTAGACATAATGTACCTGATGAAGCTTTCATGAACTTCTTGTGCAGCATAATATCTTCATCAGCATATCTCTGCATCCATGATTAGAAAAGAAGCCATATAATCAGTTAGCGCACAAGGAAAACTCTAAGCTAAGCATGTCGAAATCGACTATGGAATATATTACATATGTGAAGAAAAAATCATACATTTCCCTCTTCTTGGAGTTTCAGTTTTCTTGGCAAACTAAAATCAGCTTGCTGAACTGCAAAATTACCTGGAAAAAAAAGAAAAAAAAGCACGAAAAAAATTATGTCAGAATTGAGATTGTGCATGTTATACAATTACAATATGCCCAAAAAAGAGGGGCAAAAAAAAAAAAAAAAAAATCTTACCATATTCTTTAAGAGATTTTTGGACATTTACTTGATCATCAGAAGCACAGGGTGACAATAAAAATGAGACAATTATAAAGAAAGTTGATATGAGAGTTAACAATTCCATAGCTACTTAAGCTTTAATTTCACTCTTCTACTTTTGCTTTGCGAAACTTGGAATTTATAGCACTGGGGAGAAAATTAAAAAGGGTTTTTAAAACATACACAAAGCACAAAATTCAGAGTTCCAAAACAAGTATAGAGATAACCCAACATTTTTATACTTTACCTTTTTAGGAACCTTCACACTATTGGGGTTGATATTTTTTGTCACCGCCCATTTGGACTTAGGACCACAAGACTATAGTTTTAAGACAAATCAACCTCTTTCATATGTCAAGCATGCAACTCAAAATGCATAGTTAGTTGGACTATTGACAAAAGATGAGAAAATATCATTAAGTCACCCAAACTATAGACGTTTTTTCACTTTATAACCTAATCAAAAAAATGTTTCACTTTGTTATCTCAACTTTACACAATTTTCACTTTGCAACCCAATTGCATTTCTCGGTGGACATATTTTATCGATAGGTGGCATTGTGCAAAATTTCGCGAAGTTCAGGTGGTAAAGTGATACACCTTAATATTTACACACATGCCTAGTGGATTCCTCGAAAAATATACTGAGGTTGCAAAGTGAAAATTGTGCAAAGTTGAGATGGCAAAGTGAGACTTTTTTTTTTATTATTATTATTAGATTGCAAAGTGCAAAAAAACCCATAGTTCGAGTGGCTTAATGACATTTTCTCACAAAAGATTGTTTGATTAACACTTTAGTCTGGATTCTTGTGCTGACAAGCATATTGGATTTATTGTCATCACTGTTTATTTATCATAAATTAATGGGGTAATTACCTTATATTTGGCCTAATTATAAAAACACCCCATATGATGTTGAAAATCACAATACAAACCTGTGCTTTAGTTCAGTTTATGGAAGACTTAAAGAAATCTATATAATATAGCAGGAAAATTTTTGAAAACTTAAGCATGTTAAGTTAACAAGAATTATACTTGTATTAGAATCCTTTATTCCGAAAGATGTTTCTTTTCCTATTCCATGTCATAAATGCATGCCAAATGTATTAAATATTTTCTTATAAAAATACAGAATTATGGATGTATAACAAAATAAGAAATGAAATATGAATTAAGATAGATGGTCTAAAGTAATCTAGCTATATAATGTTTGAAACAATATATTAGATTTCCAAGAGATCTAATTATAATGTTTGTATAGGCTCAATTCAAATTTCAATGAACTGAACTAGTAGGGTCTTGCTGTACGTAATTTTTCAAATCATGAAGAGTATTTCTAAAATAGGCCAAACTCAAGGGATGTTATTGTAATTAATTATCTTGCTTCTTTGCCTCCTAAAGTCTATCCGCGTTGGAACCTATGGTGAGCTACTTGCAAAGTTGCCATGTGCTATAATTTTCAAGTTGACATGGAAAAGATCCTGAAACAGTCATTTGCATCCGACATAAATAATCAGAGATTTCAGACGTGACATTATTTTGAAAACAATAGACAGAGAACTAATCAATGTGATAAAATGACATATTTACACGCACTAGTTGAACATATGAGGAGACAGGCCGTACGTGTCACCAAAGTTGAAACTATATAATGTCTCACAATCTTCATTGAAACTTGCAGAATCTTTCGACAGTAGGAGGTACCACGTCGTGTGACCCCCACCAAAACAAAGAACGAAAAAACAAAAAAGAAAAAGAAAGGTATTGGATCTTTTTAAGAAGATGTTTAGCAATGCTTCAATTTTGAAAATAAGTGATTTTTATTCAAAAAAATTGAGAAACTAGTAGTAAAATTAGAAAATATTTGTAACAAAAAGCAAAACATGTTAAAAAAGCTAATGATATGTAAAAAAGATGGCTTTTTCACAATCTCATCAAACTTGTATGATGGAAAATAAATTGAATTCTTTTAAATTTTGACTGATTTTAACTTAAAATTACTTTTCAAAAAATAGAAGTTACTCTATCAAACATCTCAAAATCATTTTCAATAGCAAAAATCAAAAGCTGCTACCGAAAGTCACGCCAAATGCCCTCTTAGGCTTACCAGTATTCTTTGTAAGTTTTGACTGTTTACCCACCAAACTGGAGCTCTTGTTGGGAAAGACGGACCAGAAGGTACCAAAATAAATGACACCGGTGCAGCGAAATTAATATTCTTTTTCCTTGTGCTGGAATTAAAAATGGGACCAAACCAATAATTCCAAAATTATAGCAAAAAATAAAAAATAACGGAAATAAGAATTTTTACGTGGAAAACTCAACTGGGAAAAATCACGGGACCGTAGTCCGATAAAATCTTCCACTATGATTATAGTAGGATTACAATTTTCTCCCTAAAATAAATAGGGGTACACAATAAATTTCTTAGGAGAATATTTTCTGGATTACAAAATTGTCAAGTTTTTCAACTTGGAAAATCAAATAAAATAGTAGCACTATTTTAAGAGAGAATAAAAAATATCAAGTATTTTTCTCACTTTTTCTTCTCTCAAAACACACTCTTTTTTTATTTGAAACACTCTTAAAAAAACTCTCTATTTTTTTTTCTCTCTTCTTTCTTCCTCTCTTTCCTATTTTCTCTCTATTCTTGCACCCTCTCCTTATGCATATTTCTTGTCGGTATTGAGTCTATTTATAGGCAAGATTTCACGTTTGCAGCCGTCTAAGCTTACCCTCCAAATTTGACTACCAAAAAAGTTGGCGGAAAGGAGCTGCCAAATTTGAAGGATTTCTGCTCAATCATTTCTACCATTTTCAAATGTTACGGCTATCACATTTCTTTTTCATTTTTTTTATTCAAAGGTGATGGGGTCCATCACATCGGATGGACCCCCAACAATTCTCCCATTCCATCTCATGTGGAGGACTCTACCAAGCCCGCAATAGTTCTATATGCTTCTAGCTTATCCCTTGGCAAAGATTTTGTAAGCATATCTGCACCATTTTCATCTGTGTGTATTTTTTCAAGTTGTATTAACTTCTCATCTAATACATCCCGAATCCAATGATGGCTCACATCAATGTGCTTTGATCTTGAGTGAAAAGTAGAATTCTTACTCAAGTGGATCGCACTTTGACTATCACAGTACAAAATATACTTATCTTGCTTTAAGTCGAACTCCTGCAAAAACTTCTTTAACCACAACATCTCTTTGCAAGCTTCAGTCACTGCAATGTATTCAGCTTCTATTGTGGATAATGCTACGCATTTTTGAAGTTTTGATTGCCAAGAAACAGCTCCTCCTACAAAACGTATTAGACATCCTGACGTGGACTTTCTAGAATCAATATCACCAGTCATGTCTGCATCTGAATATTCGTCCAACACTGGTTAACTATTTTCAAATTTCAGACAAACCTTAGAAGTCCCTTTCAGATACTGAAATATCCATTTCACTGCTGCCCAGTGATTTTTTCCATGATTGGAAAGAAAACGGCTAACTACTCCTATTGCATGAGCAATATCTAGCCTGGTACATACTATAGCATACATCAAACTGCCAACTGCAGAAGCATATGGTACATTTCTCATCTCTTCTTTATCTTTTTCACCTTTAGGACACTGCACCGAACCGAGTTTAAAGTGACCTGCAAGTGGAGTACTGACAGATTTGGAATTGCTCATGTTGAATCTTGTAAGAACTTTCTCAATGT
>JACFYI010003695.1:124487-136121 GCA_014898755.1 Handroanthus guayacan
TTATAGTAGGATTACAATTTTCTCCCTAAAATAAATAGGGGTACACAATAAATTCCTCAGGAGAATATTTTCTGGATTACAAAATCGTCAAGTTTTTCAACTTGGAAAATCAAATAAAATAGTAGCACTATTTTAAGGGAGAATGAAAAATATCAAGTATTTTTCTAACTTTTTCTTCTCTCAAAACACAATCTATTTTTATTTGAAACACTCTTGAAAAAACTCTCTATTTTTTTTTCTCTCTTCTTTCTTCCTCTCTTTCCTATTTTCTCTCTATTCTTGCACCATCTCCTTATGCATATTTTTTGCCGATATTGAGTCTATTTATAGGCAAGATTTCACCTTTGCAGCCGTCTAAGCTTACCCTCCAAATTTGACGACCAAAAAAGTTGGCGGAAAGGAGCTGCCAAATTTGAAGGATTTCTGCTCAATCATTTCTACCATTTTCAAATGTTACGGCTATCACATTCCTTTTTCATTTTTTTTTTATTCAAAGGTGGTGGGGTCCACCACATCGGATGGACCCCCAACAGCTCTCTGCTTCAAATGTTCTCAAACAATTTCCTAAATGAGCAAGACAACTTTGAACATAGGTCACTTGTCTGAGATACCTTCCAGCTTTTGGGATAAACGAATAGTTGTTAGCATAAATCGAAGAAGCGCACAGGCCTTATCAGAGATCAAAGGCAAACCAAAATCAAGCCTATGAATAAAAATATCAACGTGTATAATTACAATACTCAATCCTCAATCCTCAAATTTGAATTGTAACGTTGTATATCTGCACTAACAACCTATGATGAGAAATGAAGCTCTTCAGAATCTACAGCAAAGAAGCCCTGATCTCCAACCCTTATGTTTTCTAAAATGTCTGCCATCTCCTTTCGTCATTCTCACTGGACTGCTGTTCCACTCAGATTGTAATCTGCAAAACAAACATGTTATCAGTTGACAAGGCTATCGAATTCAGAAAAGGGAACAAAAATGGATGAAGTTTTACATTGGGAAAGCAAACGATCTTCCACTGGTTGTACTGCCATCAGACCGAAGGGAAACGCTCCCAGAATACGACATTGGTCCCGAATATGTTATTAGACCATCAGCAGAGAAGCTCGCTTCTCCCTCATCATATTTCCCTTGTTCAAGCTTCAAAACATGTGACTCGACAACTAGGCTGTCAGAAGTAAGATTGTTAGAATTTTCATCCTTGTCCTTAAGGGACTGATCTTGAACATTTTTGTCGTTCATTTCCTTGCTGCTGACGCACTGAGCTTGGCTAAGGTCATTGGAAAATGCATTCTTGATGTTGAGGGATCGTTCATCGACTTTTCCAATGATCGTCCCATTGTTGTTATTATAGTGACCTTGCCTAGTGTATGAAAGATTGTCAGAATTCTTATGGTCCACGGCATCCCTAGAGTTTTCAGTTCTTCCATCTGTAGTATCAGTTATCAATGGTGCGGGGGAGTTGAAGTTGAAAGTGATGGTTCCACTTTCCACCTTGCTATTGTAATATAAGATGCTCTCTTGCACATCTTCCTTTTGTCCTGATTCTGCTGAGGATACAGCAGGACAAACTGGTTTTCTAGAAGAAATCTGCCAAGCAAAGAATGGCAATCCAAATCAACCAAGAAGTAAGAAATTAACTGGTTATGTTTCCGTCTGAATAAACGTTCGAAATAAGACATCATGCTATGCTATGACAATTATTAATAAGACATGTGACTTTAAGTTCTTCAAATTGTCTTAAGTAATCATCTGAGCACCAATATTGTAGACCGAGTAAAGAAGAATCAAAGCATATTGAGAGCTAATACATAAGTGGCGAACGGATGGAATTTAGCAATGCAAACCTGATCTGGCAGTTGTGCGATGACTTTATCTCCCTCACCGTCTAACGAGTTGAGAAAAGATCTGAGGAAACTCCGTGTGCCAAATGCTTGAATCGGAAGAGTTCTATCAACAAAAGAGGCCTCCTCTGAAGCAACAGCCACAGTCTTTGCACTTGCATCTTTTGTTTCACCTTTCTGCATTGAGTCCTCTGGACCACAATGTTCGGCAGTTCCAATTTCAGACGGGCTTTCTGATGGCAATTTTGGCTTGGGGCTTTTGTCTTTGCACCCATTCTCATCAGCACTAACGACATTCATATCGCCCAAGGGTAAAGCAGCTGATCCATCTGATGCATAAAGTTCCACACCAGCAGCGACGTCTAAAGCCTCACAATGGCTATTGTCGTTAAGAGATTGGCAAAAAGAATTTCCCGACTGATCATCCTCATTTTGACTCAACTTCATCCCCTCATCGACGCATATGTCCTTCACAACATGACAATTGATCTCTTTGTAGCAACCTATTAACTCAGGCTGTTCAAATTCTGCTATATTTTTAGTGAGGAACTCTTCAACTCTGGTCGAACATTCATGATCCAGAGTGCCCTGCTCTTTGTCTTTATCATCTGTGTCGGATGATAACGAATCTGAATCCTCATCCAGACTGCTAGGATGAGACAAGACTCCATTTCCATTTTGATTATCCATTGGAAAGTCGTCCACAAACGTAGCATTCCAACACTCATCTCTATCGTCTACCTCAAAAGTTAAAGGATGAGCGTCCTTTCTAAGACCATTCAACTGATATACATCCTTACTTCCAAAGGGCAGGGAATCCCCCTCCCTCCCAAAACTTCTAGAATCATAAAGCGTTGGATTCTGATTTTCCTTCATTGTCATGTCTTGTTCAACCGAGTCGTAGACACTGTCATTACATACAGATAGTTTAAAATCTTAGTTTCAGACAGTGTTCATGCACCATAAACATTTGTAACATGCAGGGGATTTTAACTCTTTAAAATGCAGGTAATTTCAATGAAATTAACTTGAGAGATGGAAATTTTACCAGTTTTCATGCTTCAAATCACTTGGGATAGTTTGAAGAATTCTCAAAAGTTGTGAAGCAAACATTCACTTGGCAGGCATACAACACAACAAATGCACCTATAAACATGAAAGAAGAGTTAAAAAGCTACCAAATATTCCCAAAAAATCAGTAAAAAAGATGGAACACAATTTCTCAGCATAAAAGATAAATATTTCTGCCAATACAAATGGAAACAAGAAATGATAAAATTGAATATGATAAACAAAACCCTGAAAACAGAACACCCCATATTCTAACATTTTCTTATGTAGCAGAACAAAAGGAAAAACAGCAATCATTCAGACATAGAAAAATACCATTCATATGCATGAAAAAAAACTGTCCTGCAGTCATATAATGTATAAGTACAAACATCACAAAAACGGGGTTCTTGCCAAATTTTTCTCAAAAATCAAGAAACCATTCAGGGGACATATTCTATGAAATAAAAACTTTTCAGGGGGAAAAGAAATAAATATAATTTTTAGTATATATGTAACAAAAAGTAGCCTTGAGCTTTGGAATTTTCCCTTTTGTCTAAAGGTAAAGAAGAAGACAAGAAGGTCACCACTTTTCAAACATCCCAACAACCCCTTAACAGCTAAAATGTGTGTACTCACTTTTTTAACATATATTTCTGCTTCAAAGTCAAAAACATTTGTCTTTTACCTCTCTTTTTCATAGATCTAAACTAACCCCTTTCATATAACATAAATAATCTAATATGATTAATCTCTCCACTATCTCACTTATTAAAAGAATTTGGCAAAATTATATGCAAAAGATTCTAAAAAAAAAAAAAGAAAGAAAGAAAGAAAAAGAATATTTGATTTCATCCGATCCCTGAAAAATTACCAACATTACCCATGAACATACAAGATAGCAGTAAAATAAAGAACTTAAATTACCTTTTTTATTTTTAACTACTCTTTTCTTTATCAATTCACCAAAAGACGGCAAAAATCCGTTCCTTTCCACTGCAACATTTCAGGGCTACGATCAACTTTAATCCAGAAAAAAGAGGAAGAAACAAAAAACTTCGACAAAAATGGAATCTTAACAGTGTAAACCAAATAGCAAGCAGAGAAAGTATATCAGTCGAGGGAGGGTCGATGCCACCCAATTGGGTGGCCACCCAACTCTACCCTCCCTCCCGTCAGTCGATACAAAAATCACAAAAAACTCCCAATCAAAAAAATAAATACGAAAATACATTATCCCTACACACCTAAAATACAGGTATACATACGCATAGAGACACAAATACCGTGTGTATGAGTGCGAGAACGAAGAAGGAAGAAAGAAATCTTATTTCTTCTCCGGTTCTTGAAATTTGGTCGATGTAGCAACACCCCTTCTGACTTAACATATAGATTAAAGAATTATACATACAGATAGATACAGTCATACAGCCTTCTTGATTTCTAGAGAGAGAAAAGAGAAACGTATAATAATGAGAGTAAAAAGAGCCGAGTGCCACCCAACAATCTCTCATTCACATATAAATTGTCAACTCTCCATTTCTCTGTCTATACATACAAGAAGAATTGTATGTATCTGTATATAATAATCATTATATATATGTAATCCAATCATTCACTGTTCACAACATCTTTATTAGTAATAAATGGGAAGGTGGAGACGGTTTAAAAGGCATTAATTATTAGGGTTGTCTTAGAAGGAAATAATTTTCCGTTTTGGACAGTCTGCAGAAGGTGGAACGGAAAATATTTTCCCTGTCTTTACAATATAAAATAATCTCTCTTTTGCTTGTCGGAGAGCAGTGCCCATTGTTAATGTTGAAGTAAATTAGTTTACTGGGGTGTGGAAGACTCTTACAATGGATTCGGAGAAGGTAATAAAAATATTACAGAAAATTAAACCGAGTCGGATTATTTGGATCAATCTACTTTTGCATGAGAAAAAACAAGTTATATTATTAATTATGTGGTGAGATTTAGAGTTGGCAAAACGAGTTCAATTCGTCGGATGGATTTGAGAACACATCAAGATATCTTGATGGGGTGGGTTGATTTTTCCTAAGTTATTTAAAAGTCAGATTAAATTACCCATCCCACTTAACTTACAAATTGTGACCGTTCAACCCGATAAAAGGTAGGTTAAACCATCAAGTTAGCTTTGTTTAGTTTTTTTCAATTTCATAATAATTATTAGTTTAATGACATTCATAATGTTTAAACAAATTTTAGATTAATAAAATATCAAATTTTAACGGACAATGGGATGTGTGACAGTGTGTATGTAATTTTTTCAATGATTTAGATTTTTAATCAAATTTTGAATCTGATTTTAGCCTTCCAGACATTTCCATCTTAAGAATATGCAAAGAAAAGCTAATGAGTTTTTCATTTCCATCAAATGACAACAGAATATCTTACAATTATGGAAAAAAAAATTGGGGGGTGGGGGAGGGGGAACCCATTGTGGGTGGGGCGCGCTTCAATCTGTCTCTCCGTTATTAGAGCCAACTTGCAACGGGATAGGATGAGTTGACCCATTTTGCCAACTCTACTGAAATCGTAAGTAACTTATCATATTAAAAGAAAATGTTGAGATTGTAAATAGCTGGAATGTTGATTTTGATCTAAAATCAAAGAATACAATTAAGTTACTAGGTTTACCCAGCAAAATTTCTTTGATACTTAAGTTGAATAGAATGATACGTAAAAAGACCAAGTTGGACTAATCCAAAATAGATCGAATAATTCAAAGGTAAATCTATCAAATGTGTAAACTTTATCTTGCTCTAGTTAGGGACATTTATAATATAGGGTTAACATGATGCAAGATATCAGGTCTAGATGGTATACATCATTTAATTTATTCACGTAAATTCATTGTATGATAGAAATTAAATGGGTCAACTAAGTCGAACTAAATATCAACTCAAGCAATGCAAAAATGCACGGCTCTAAAATTTTTGGTTTCCATCAATGTTATGGGTAAATTGGTCATTTTACCTAATTTTGACCATAAAATGTGTAAGCCAATGGAAATTACAGAATTGTTTGGTTTGGGTTGTATAATAATTTACATTTTATTATTTTTTATTATTATTATTATTTTTTTTTTTTTTAGTGAGGGAAGTTGGCGGAGTTGTTTGCGTTATGAATGAAAACGAGTAACGACAAACGGATTACACATTCTGGAATAGACGTACTCTTCCTTTTTCTCGCCCCTTTACTATTTTTTATCTTTAGAATTTGGGACCACTAATGCCAGTATGGTTAACATGTCTTAGTCACCCTATGTGAGTAATAATGTGTTTTTGTAATAATATGGGTTTTAATTATTGTGTGGGATTGATTGTTTAATGTGTGATTATATCTAATTGGAAGTTAGTGATCACAATCTAAACTAATTTCTTAGATATTTAAATTAGTAAACTAGATGTCTCGCATGTTTACATATATTATTATTTATAAAACTTTTGACCGAATCGGAATCATTAAATACTAAATAGATCCCAAAAATAAAAATTAAAATATCAAAATTTCTTCATGCAACTATTATTTTTATTATGTCAAAGTCACTAAGTATCTATACTATATATAAAGTCTACGGGCCAAAACTAGTTATTTTGGTGATATCTATTTACTCTATACATATAACGTGTGAGGGTCAAAAATAATTATTTTAATGATATATTTTTTGTATCATGCCTAAAATTAATATCTTTAATATTAATTTTCTTTGATGATCATCCACAACAAAATAAAAAAACATTAACTTGCTTATTTTTTTTATTAAATTAGGTGTATTTATATTAAATAAGTGGAGCTTATATATTCTAATTATTAAATACATGCAAATTAAGTCTGCATTATTTTTAATACATAAAATAAATATTAGTTATTTTATGTATATACAGTAATTGTTAATATAATAATAATTGATTTTATTTGAATAATCATTAATTGAACATGTTAATTCTTCTTTTCACAAGGAACATCTTTCAACTTTTTCACTCCCCTTTCAATGTCCAATCCTCACTGATCATTCACCATGATACTCACATATTAGAACTGCCAAGAAAATGTTTGCCCTCTTTTTCTTTATTTCTTTTCTTTTGTTTCTTTTTTTTTTTTTGGTTTCTTTTTTCCTCTTTTTTTGGCCTTTTCTTTTCTTTTCTTTTTTATTTTTATTTTGGTGGACTAACCCTCGGTGTCCTCCCTTTCAAAATTGGTAAAGATTCTTTTTTTTAAAAAAAAAAAAAAACAAAAAGGCTGAGTCGGAAGAACCCGATGTGGCTACCATAATTAAGGAAACCCAACCGCTACGGAATGTTCCTTTCGCCAAAGCTCGTTGGGAAAGATACTTTGAATCCCAAACATATTACATTTGCATAAAAAACATGGTATTTGAAAAGTCTTTTTCCCTTTTTATTAATCAAATGATGAGATATATAAAGGGATAATTACCTCTACGTTTCATGAGATTTAGCATAATTATCAAAACATTACCTATCATTACACCTCATATCATTAGTTTAGTTAACGCATAATTTTAGTTACACCCCCGAACTAATGCATAATTAAAATTACACCCCATTATCCAAAAAGATTGATTATAATGTTTTGTAATTTTCAAGATGTGTAATAGTAATTATCAGTCAGCTAAACTAACAACAGCTAGTGTAATGGTAATTATATCCACACGTTTGTAGGTGTTTGGATAATTATGCTAAAATTTCAGGAAATGTTGAGATAATTATTTCATATATTAGAAATATAACAAATACATGCAATTGTTTTAAATAATAAAAAAAAAATTGTAATTATAAAGTAGCATAACATTACTATTTCACTTGAGCCAAGTCCCGTTACGTTTGAATCAACTTATTTACAGTGCCTTTATTCTAGTCATAAAATAAATTGCTACACCATATGTACTAAGACCACTACAAATTTAATTCTAGATACTAATTCAAGAATGTTTGAATATACATCAGATAATTTGGTGCACCTCCTTATTTCTGTCCTCAGTGCACCGGTGCAAGATCATAAATAAGGTGATATTATTATCGTTCCATTTATAGAAAAGTAGGTGAACGCTTTTTTAACATTATTTATCGCACAAAGAATGACAACCCAATCACTGAATTTACGGGTCCAAATTATTAATTTCTTACATTCTTATATGTGTAATAATAAAAACATATAATTGTGATGCTATAGAAAATTTGTCCCTATTTTTTTATCGTAATTGATGTGGAGTGAACCAATAAGTCAAATTTGCATCAATCTATTTCTTTAACAATCAAAAGTTTCGCTCTGAAAACAAAGAATCATGTCATATTCACTGATGGTTACATCAGATAAAACTATCCAATGTTCAAGTTTGTACCAAGTCGAAAACAAGATCGTAGCGATAGTAGTATAGCTTAGTTATAGATAAAGTGATTAAACTTACTAAGATTTTAGTTGTTGCTATTTATAAAATTTGCCTTATTTATGAACATTACCTATTTAATGACGACACGAAAAATCATCATATGGTCCTTTCTTTTCGGATCGAAGGGGAATCGGTCCAAATCGTGCTCTAGCCGTATGTGAAGAACACAGACCTTACAGGTTCTTTTGCAATTGTACTAGCTTTGACAGCCATATTTGCAATATTCCCCCCTGGCCCATCAATAATAACATCAAAAAACAAGAAGTTTAATTTGGGAAGTTTCATAATATTAAGACTAAAAAATCAATTTTCCAACCAAAAAAAAAACGGACTAAAAAATCAATCAATTCTTCTCCTTGTCGATTGATACCATTATGTCCCGTACATTATGTACAGAGAATCATAACCAGGAGGACAGCGGGGGAGGTAGAGCGGGCCCGCACCAAACACATGATCTTTGCCTTGACTGGTCCGCACATGTCCACAAATAAATGCGTGCGGGACTGTGGTTCTGCCGAGCTCCGGGGCCGGTCTATGTTTGTGGGAATGAATTTTTTAGACGCCTATGAGAGTTATACTAGATTGTAATAAAATGTTACTAATTAAAATAAATCAGCATATTAAATATTAATGATGCATGTGATCCTAATTTAACAAAATATACATTTTACGTTTGAAAATAATGTGTTATTTGTAGAGATAACAACATGTAATAGTTTTGCTAAAATAAATTTGCTTTGATTAAAAACAATATAAACAAATATACTCGTAAGTGTTCTGCAGGTACAAAACTAATGGAAAAAATAATGAAAATATTTTAAGAGAAAAAAAAACCTAAATTACTACATATATTGAGTGAAAAATTAGTTTGTAACAATAATGATTTTCACATATATTTTTTTTTATGAGAATTAATGATTTTCACATATTGAATAGTAATAAACAATGCATTTGAATATTTTATTACTTATAATTAGCGACACATTTATATTCACAATAAAGATGTTGTTTATAAAAGTTATGATGGATTATTATTGATACTAGATCATTATTGTTAAATAATTTAAAAATAATATAGTATTATTGTTAGTAATAAAATTGAAGTTGGCATCACCTAATTTATATCATTAATGATAATCTGTATATTATTATTGAATCTTTTGTTGACTTAAAAGACTGTAGTCCCACCAAGATGCTGCTTGCAGAGAAATTCTATGGGTAGCTAGGTGGCAAGTTAATGATGAAGAGCACCAACTCAATCATTATGGGCAAAGTTTCTTGGAAAATCGTGACTTGAAGATATGTGAGAGCTTGTAGTAGAAAAGCCTCTTGTTTAAAATCCCTTTTTTATTTTTGTTAATACTATAATAATGAAATAATTTGAAGAATTATGTCATTGAAGAAAGTTTAATTTTTCAAGAATAATTGGTTTTACTAATTTAAGTTGACATATCATTTAGCTTAATTGATGCAATGGTTCATAATTAGCCGGCATAATGTTACATTAATTATAGATAGACAACACCTTTTATGAATTCAATTATACAAATAACTATAAGCTGTTCCACTTTCTCTATCTTTGCTACCTTGAAAATAATTCATAATACACAAAGAAATTCTGAATTGAATCCTTCAAGAGTGCAGTTTGTAAAGTTCGGTGATTTTGTTTTATCTTGAAAGTAATTATATTAAGAAATCTATGCGCGATCTTTTCAAGAGTATGGGTGAAAATTACTTCAAGGTTAATAACATCACGTCACAAAAATCACATCAATTTTATTTTCCATCAGGATAATCCAACAAAAAATGTAAAATGAGATGAAATGAGAATGCCCTTTATTTATGGTATGTTGGACTTACGAGAAAGTGAAACTTTTATTTCATTTATTTATGGAAGTGTCATCATTCAACTGAAAGGCAATTATAATTAAGCAATGGACCAATAATTCAAGTATTGCATCAAAAGGCCATGCAAAAATGGCCTTTAATCATGACCCTTGACTATTCAAGCTACCAAGATGTGGTATATGTTTCACTATTCCTTGCCTTACCTTTCACAAAGTTAAGACCCATTCAATCAGAAAGTTTTGTTCCATTTTTCATGTTTGTTTCAGCAAATGACTTTAACATATCAGAGGGGTCATATTAGAGTGGATCAAATATGATTGTTAAACATTGTTATTATAAAAAAATTGGTATATCACATCGTCAATTCCTTTTAATTTGCATAATTAACCATCAAAATACAGTTTGAATCCTCTATGGCAAACAGTATTTTATCAAATTTTCTACTTTTACTGAGCAGTTGCATATGATTCAACGGACCTAGTCGAACAAATTGTTGATATTTCTCTTTTGATACACATGTTTGAGTTCTTAACTTGAGTTTCAGCTCTGGTTGCTTTCCACTTGCGTACTTGAAGATTGACAAAATTTTCATTTATTTAGATATTTTCATAGAAAAAAAAAATGAATTATGAGATAATCACAATTATTCATTTGATAGTACAGATTTTTTTGTAGATATTATGCCGGGCTCCCAGTCCTATAAAGAAGGTCTCTAAATTAAGTGTGATATTTTACTATCTCAATTATCAAGTCTCAAAAATAAAACTAAATTACCTATGTTTCTTATATCAAGCACTCGAGATAGGGAAATGCTACCATGTGTTTGGATTTTTTACTCTAAGTTAATTTTACTCTTAGTGAGGAAAATCAAGTGCACATTATTTTTTTGAGGAATGGTATTTGGATAATTTTTCAAAATACCATTTTCTTGAATTCATATTTGTAGAGAATTCACTGTCATAGTTACTAACTAAGTATATCGTATATATTTATATATTACAATGATGGTTATATATTTTGAATAATTTTAAATTAAAATTTCTCTCACCAACCAAGCAAAATAAAATGATTTGATATCTACAATAAACATTATCTTCCGCCATAATAAAACCAAAGTTAATTCATTTTCCAAAATAATTTCTAATTATCGCCCAAGACAACCATCACTTTTTCCAACCTAGTCGCAAACGCAACAAAATAACAAATTCAAGACAAGGATGCCAAAAACTAGAGAAGTCCTAAGAAGAGCCAAAATTGCTGGAAAACAAATATAATTTTGGAAAAAATACACATACAACACCACCATCAATGAAGTGGCACCGACTCTTTCTTTTTATGGCAGAGGTCCATGTTCAAATCCTATATGTAACATTTGAGTCTTTACCTATTGTATAGTAATATTTATCTACCATAAAATAATTTATAGATAATCTTGTCTTTAATCTATATATT
>JACFYI010003695.1:138647-150900 GCA_014898755.1 Handroanthus guayacan
CCCCTGTTTGAGAATAAAACTAATATTAAAATGATATATGGCGTCTTCTCAAGTTTCATGGTAAAAGTTAATTAAGCTATGTCTTAGTGTCCAGATAGAGGTCTTATGATATTAGAATTTAGAACTCACGAGTTCGACTCTTATCAATGCGTATGATGTTTCTCTATTGTATGTTAATCTCAATAATTCTTGCTATTGAGAATTTTTCTTTAATTGTTATTGATGTATTGATTAAATAGCTCCTCAACATAAAGAGAAAAAAAATAAATAAATAAATCCAAGGCCAAATAATTGATTCAAGTTGATTACCTCTAGTTGTGTTATTTTGTTCATTTCTTAAAGAACTAATTGAATTCATTCTTAATACCATAATCTTGGTAAAGATTTCCGATTTCTTCTTCTGGAAATATTATTTTCTTGTAATCATTAACAATTCATCAAAAAGTGATCCACTAACCAATTTGTATTATTTTTCAATGGAATTGAGAAAAAAGATGTGGTGGTTGAATGAAATACGTTACAAATTTTGGATTAATGATTGATGAGATAAGCAGATTCTAGAAAAGATTTCGTGATGTGAAATGCAAGGTGCAAATCACATTATCCTACCTTGTGAATCTCGTTGTACACAAAGTGATCTTAAGAAATAATTATGTTGAGACCCATTCACGTTTTGTTTAATTACATAAATATTTGATGTGAGTAGAAAAATTATAATAAAAGAAATTGTCTTTAATTTACGAACCCCATGTAACATTACAATTATACTATATAAAAATCTAATATATATTGACTGAGAGTATGAATCATTACAAGTGAACCATGTATTACTCCAATATGCATGGGTTTTAATGGGAATTAACCGTAGTGTGATATAATCTTTATTAAATTTTCTATCAGTTAAATTAATAACTTGAAATATATCAATCTATCGAGAATATTTTTATAATTATGTCAAACTTCGGGGATGCTGAGATAATAACCCACGCCCATATTCTTGAAACATGTGAAAATTGAGAAGTTGCTTTCTTGGCGAGAATCTATGTTTGTTGATTTGATTGATACCTTGAATATGTTGTTCAAAAAAGTGTAATCTTAGTGGAATTAAGCTCGAAAGCGCTGCATTGTGTTCCCAAGTGAAGGAATCATAGTAAAACCAAATTATTGTCGAAAAGAACTCTCCACCAAATAGTCCCCAGTTTAGTCCGACAAAATCGATTTAATGAAATTAGTGGACGATTGTGAATGCTGAGAGTGATGTATTTGACTTTTCTTTATTTTAGAAACCATTATCAATTTAATCAAGAAATCATTATACATTAATAACTATGAAAAATCAAATACAATCATTAATTAAAACGGCTCTGAATATCCTATTACTATATACATAGGTGGAAATTGAATAGAATCATCAAACATGTATCTTGCCATTAGGATAAGGTCTTATTGACAATGTATTTCACTTTCTGTCTCAATGATAACACACCGCTTGTTTTTTATGAGAGAGATACCAAGAGTTGAATCTTAATTAAGATAGTTTATAAGTTATTCTCTATTTTTTACCTTTCATAGCATATTTCCCAAACAAAGTCGTGAAACCTTCATATTAGCTGATTGTTTTGGACATCATCTGTATTAAATATTTCTTTTAAAAGTATTTGATTGTTGATATAATATATTTGGCATAAATTCGTCAAATATGCAAAAAAATTGTAATTGGAAAAAAGTATTTCTGGGAAACCAGGATTTTGTTGTTACTTAAATTTATAACTTTTCTGCTACAATAGAAAACAATCTAAGGATCAGGTATGAAGTAAACTATACCAAGTACAGAAAAATTTATTTTCTGGTATGAAATAATTTGCACATATTAGTGATAACAAATTGTATTTAAGTTGTTACCATTTGTTATTGATGGCCATTATAATGACAATTCAACAATAATGAAATCAGTTATTGATGATCTTATATTGTTTCAATAATGAATAATTTAAACATAATTGATTGCTCTTATGAAACTTGTAAATATTGCCGACAACCCTAATGGACAAATTCAAAGATTTACACACAAATGTTTCGTGGGACCTTCTTTTTTTTTTTTTTTCTTTTTTGAGAGAAGTAATTACATTCGATTATACATTAATATCATTACAAGAATATATTTTACATACCAAATATATGACTAAATATAATTCAAATAATTCAAATCACCATTTGGTGGACAAATACTACCATACGATAGACAAACACTCACACATTGTCGATAGGACTCAAACCTTGCACCTCCACTATGAAAAGGTGAAGGCGGCACCACTACATTCAAATGAAGGTGGCTTTCATGGGACGGTTTTTGATACACCTAATCTTCACTTTTGTTTGTGCATCTTTTCCTTTTAGGACATATGTTCCTATCTATCTCAAATTTTTATGGTCATAATATCAATGATAAAATGATTGATTTAGGTTTATCAAATAGAGGGTGTGGGCACTCTTTTTTTTTTTTAATAACAAAGAAAGGCATTCATGTGAGAGGTTTAATTGTCAAATATTTCATGTCATATTTTTATTGACAAAAATCCTTCTATGTTGAACAGTCAATGTACTGTAGTCCTTTTTTTTTTTTTTTTTTATAACAGGTAAATAGATAATATTAACAACCAACAAACGAGTTCACATGGGGGAAACCCCCATCACAAAAAAACATTAAAGCGGGAGGTCAATGTACTCTAGTCCTTGTTGCCTTGGCTCTGAAACCTGCACATTCATTGTGATGTGTACTTGGTTTTAGCTTGTGTAAAGATAATTTTATCAATATTTTTCTAATTAAAGCACCAAGGGTCCTGCCTTAATTCTTCCTTCTTTTGTATCTCAACACCGTGCTCCTCTCGTATCCAATAAATTCAAGAAAATACTAGATTATTTATCACAAGCGTTGATTAGTATCATATAAACGCTATCGCCATGGTCTAACATGTTATTCACTATTGTGACAAAAGCATCTTTTATTCAACTCAGAAGATTTCTGCTAATGAAAATATGATAGGAAGATATTTGACAATTAGACCTAGATTATACCCCTTCTTCTCACTTGCGAAAAGGCACTTACCAAAATTCAATGGAACATTTGTTTGGCAAAAACAGTTACTTCTCCACATACCTCAATTTTAAAAAATAACATCACATTTTTCATCAATAAAAATGTATTTTATTCAAAACTTTAGTTTCCATTTCCCGCCCACTACTTGTGCTTGAGCTCTAATAATTGTGTTCCACACAAATTGCTCTTAATTAGTCAACTTTCGTCAGTTTAGCAGCCCATTAATTGTCTCACAAACTGATTTTACGACAGTACTTGTACTTGTTGCTAAGTTTATCACGTTTTCCAAATTTATTGCTAAGCCAAATGGGGTACGGACATGTACAGAGTGGTCTGCAACTGGACCATTAAACACGCTTTTAATTGGAATTGTGGTCCTTTAGAGTTGTTGTTTCTCCTCATTTATTGCACTTCCTGTTATGAGTGAATCCGTTTTATGTTTGGTGGTTCTTCAAGTTGCCTATTGGATTCTCATCCTCTTCCAGTGCTAGAAATTACAATTAGGTTTACTGTTGAGCAATGTCTCCAATGACCAGTTTAATAAAAGTACTCCTTTTTTTACCCCTTAACTGGCCTCTCCGAAGAATACTGATTTGAGATTTGATATAAGTTTAGGACAATTTTTGGATTAAAGTTAAATGGGCTAATTAGTGTGATATAGTATAATTAAAACTTGAAAACAAAGAAAGGCATTAGAAATCACTAGGGATTGGCCCGGTGAAGTTTCTCCGGTGCTCAAGTCCTTTTGATTTAGAAGCAAGAAAGAATTAGAAGAATTCTGTAACTAAAAGTTGCACAATTTGTCATGTTTGAGTTAAGAAAATTTACAGAGTTGCATTGTGTCTTTCACATGGCAAAATTTAAACTGCAAATCTTTTTTCATGTAAACGAGTGAAATATTTGATGATGGGTTGAATTGATTAAAGTCAACCAAATCCCCGTTTCATTTGGTGGATTTTTGTTCTGAGCCCAGGAGTTGATTCTCGCCAAGAATTTGCGTTTTCGATTTATTACGCACTTTAATATTGTCATTTTCCGTAATAAAATAGTACCATCATTTTTTTCGTTGACCCAATGTCATTGAGTCAGAAATAGAAATTGCAAGTAGGATAGGATCGCTGTGGGCAGGAATACCAACAAAAATTTTTTTCAACACTTGAATCAATTTAATCACAAAAGAAGTAAATAAGCTGATAAATTTGGAAAGTAATAAACAGAATTATATATTATCGTATACTCTAATAGGAACCCGACTAATGTACCCCGAGCATCTCATGAACCTTGCGGTCCTGGAAATGAAAAGCTAATTACGAGGCTGTCTTTACCAAGTCTGAATAAGTCTTGCCATTTTCTGGAATAATTGTACGGTACCTTGAAAGGTACTAAAGATATTTAATTTTAGTACCAGCATGCCCGTGCTTCTTTCCAGTTCTTGTCGACATCTGGTAGAGAAATTAAGGCAATATTTGTTTTTCTTTTATAAAATTTTATGACATAATATTTAGAAAATGGTATTGTGTAAGTAGGTTACGAGATGTGATGGATGATTATTTATATTTTGGATAGCCGGTAGAAATTGTTTTAAATTCAAAGTAATGTTTGGTTATATTTTGAAATGAGATAATTTTTATAATAATTGTCAAATTAATTACTCTTTTGTCTCATTGAGGAGACAAATTTTATTTTAATGATATGTTTTACATATATTTATGATTATAAAATTTATAAATAATTTGATCTGTCTTGGAAATTGAAAGAGGTTGTTAAATAGTTAATAAAAGTAGAAATTGAGGGCATTTGAAAATTTTGCATCAATACATTTTGTATTCAAAGAACAATTATGTTTGTAAATTGTACTAATTTTAACAAAAATCCATCATTTAAGTTTGTTTATATATGATAATAATGTAATTTTGAAGATGTATATTTTCCCACCATTTATAATTACGTATTTATAAATATACATGTATTCTATCGAAACGATTAGATAGTTTATTGGATTTGAGTCCCACATATACAAGTTGAGATACTAGCCTTTGATTATTATTATTATTATTATTATTATTATTATTATTATGTTTAATTTTTCCCCTTGAAAGGAAGAAATTATCTGCTTCAAGGGGTTTGTGCAAGTTTCAGTAATTATGAGGATTTTAGACTTATATATGTCTTAAAAAACTAATTACAACATATTTTAAGGAGTCACGCATATCATGTGTGTGTAAGTGGTGCATCTTAAAAAAATATCACACAAACATCTTCTAGAAACACCCCTTAATAAGAACATCAAATTTCCTTTTTACTTTTTTTTTTATGACTATATCAAAATTCAAAAAACGTAAGTATACTATAATATAATTGTGTTTTGTGTGTGTGTGTGTGTGGGTGTGTTTGACAAACACAATTTCCAACATATTAAACTGGTAAAAAGATTGTTATTTGGCAAGTCTGGCTACCGACAAAAATTATTTATTGGTCATTTGCTAATTATAGATAATCATACAACTGAACTCATTTGCTAATTATGATAGGCAAGTATTGGCACGAAGATGACGGCAACATTAATTTGTAGACAAGCAAATTTTGACATATCTTGGGATTGGGACTTATATCTATTTCTCAACATTGCAAGGCTATCTTAATTTAGTATTCTTTTATTTTAATACGTATTTTATCTCTTATTTTGTTTCTCAAATATGTGATAAGTATATTATATTTATAATCAAATAGTGTTTAAGGAAATATTTAATTTACTTTATGTATTTATTGAATGAAATGAGAGGTAAAACATACATGTTCTTAATAAAGGGCCAATCTGAAAATTTCTTGTATTGATTGTTGGCAATCACCTTCAAGTTTAAATCCTCCACTTCATATGTGATTTTTTATTTCATTCCTCTATAGGAAAGTACTTTACTAACAAAAAATTTGAGTTGTATATTTCATCATAGTTAGATAATATCAATAATGAATTTATGACACGCTACTAATAAATTAAAAAAAAAAAAAAGAAAGATAAAAAAAACAGATATATAAATGATGATACTTGTGGCATATTTATGAAAATGTATTATAAAAATTTTTAGGTTTGTAATAAAAATTTCATTGCAAAATTTAGTTCAGTGACAAGATATATACCTACAAATTTATAATGAGACTGTATTAGTAACAGATTTCGTGATGGATTCCTTTAATAATAAGTGAGGTATTTTCTCATAGTCTCTATAGAATGGCGTGTTATCTCCATCACCCCCACTCCCACCCTCCAACAAAAGCCCCCCCCACCCCACCTTTCTGTATATAGTTTACACACCATGCATGAGTGCAACTAAACAAGAAACATCAACCGAGAGAATCCCAAATTCTTCAAGAGAAAAGAAAAATGCCACCTGAAATTACTCCATTGCTTCCAAAGTACTTACAGCAAGAAGAAACATTGACCCAAGAATGCAAGAACCTAATTTCCACACTACCCAAAGAAAAAGGATGGGTTACATCTCATCTTTACCAATACCAAGGTTTCTGGTACCCTGTTAGACATCTCCAAGGTGTAATCTCTTGTCAAAAACACTTCCATCCTAAAGATTCGGACATCTTTCTCGTTACATCTCCGAAATCAGGCACCACCTGGTTTAAGGCCCTGATTTTTGCCTTAGTAAACCGCAAAAAACATCCACCTTCAGAAATTAATCACTCCTTTATCACCCATAATCCTCACGATCTTGTCCCGTTCTTGGAAATCAAGCTCTATTCCGACCAACAAATCCCAGATTTCACTTCCATGCCTTCTCCAAGACTCTTTTCTACTCATGTACCTTATGTTTCACTGCCCGAATCGGTTAAAACCAGCTCTAAATCCAAGATTGTGTACCTCTGCAGAAACCCAAAGGACATTTTTGTGTCCCTTTGGCATTTCACGAACAAATTAAGACGGCAAGAAATGGGAAAAAACTCAATTGACGATGTTTTTGAAATGTTCTGTAAGGGCATTACCCTGTTTGGACCTTTTTGGGATCATGTCCTAGAATATTGGAATCAAAGCAGAGAGAATCCTGACAGGATGCTTTTCGTGAAGTTTGAGGATATGAAAGAGAATCCTGAAGTTCATTTGCGCCGCCTGGCGGAGTTCTTGGAGTGCCCTTTCTCTGAAGATGAAGAGGAATCAGGGATTCTGGAGGGAATCTTGAAATTGTGTAGTTTTGATAATCTGAGTGGATTGGAAGTTAACAAGAATGGGATGTTATCTTCTGGTGAGGAAAATAATGCGTTTTTCAGAAGAGGGGAAGTTGGAGATTGGAAGAATTATTTGGATGATGGGATGGTTGAAAAACTTGATCGGATTACTGATGAAAAGTTCTGTGGATCGGGGTTAGTGATGTGATTAATCCTTAATGGTGTTATGATAAGGAATTAAAGGGTGTGATTATGATTGGGTCTTGACTTTTGTTTATGGTTTTGATGTCTTCTGTGTTATCGATAATGAGTTTCCTTAAAAAAAGTACAATATGAATGACAAAAAGTGGATGTGGTAATGCGACAATTGTCATAAATTATATGTATCGAAGGACAAGAGCTTTTGCTGAGCAGTTATTGTTATCGTGATCATGTGAAGATCTCATAACTAGAAGTTTATAAGATAGATTCCAACCACTATATGTGGATTTTTATTTTTTTCTACTGCGTGCTACTTTTGAGATTTTTTTCAATTGTATTGTTAAGAATTTTTTTTTTCAATTGAAGATTTTTCTTATATTTTTTATTGTACTTGATCTTTGAATGATATTAATGCATTGATCAAATGTATTAATCGTTTCTCTAATAAATTGGTGAGAATGAATTTTCTAGTCATTTGAGATGAGAATGATTCTTACTTTGTCACAATATATCTTAATAGTGACAAAACTATATTTTAAATTATCATTATAGATAATTAATAATGCTTGTATAGTGACAACAATGATTAAAAGTTATTAATATAGTAAGATTTTTAGTGTCGCTGAAGAGTATCGATAGTGATAATTTGAATACAATTTTTATTACTATTAAATTTGTGTGAACCCACATTGTGACAAAATAAATATTTTTTTTTATCTTTTTTATATAGAATTAATGATGATTTTAACATTGTTAGTCATGCTACATTTTTTTCTGCAGTGCTCATGATGTCATGTTTTATATTGTGGATTTATCATCAATACATTTTTCACCAAATTGATTTCTGGAAATTGCTTCTCCCCGAAAGATCTTTATATGCATAAGCACTTGTGAGCTACAAGTTCCCGATAAAGATTTATTATGTAACATAAAAAATTGAGAAAAGTAGATAAATTAGCAATTTTATTTCTAACGCTTTTAGAGATATTTATATTACCCATCTGAATAAAGTCAAACAAAGTTAGAGATTCTTTGAAATATATATAATAATATTAATTATAACTTGAGGTATTGAAGTTGTCTCATCTAAAATTATTCTAGGGATAATTATATCTACACTTCTTAAAATTTGATATAATTACAAAAATATTTTTTTAAAATTTGAATGATTATCATTATATTCCCTATTTTTAATTTAGCTAACGCGAAATTATAATTGTATCTTTTGTCCTCTGAGCCAATGTACAATTATCATTACACTCCTTGTTAAGAAGATCTACATAGAATATTTCAAAACTTTCAGAAAAGTGTGATTGTAATGACTCGACACTTCAACTAATAGTAAGGAATACAGTAATAATTATTTAAATTTTGAAAAATATTTTGATAATTATATCACATCTCGTTGAGATTAGAGCTGTAAACGAGCTGAACTCGAGCCGAGCTTGGCAAAAATTCTAGGCGCGAGCTCGGCTCATTTACAAAATTGTCGAGCTCGAGCTCGAGCTCTTATCGAGCCTGACAGGCTTGTTTAAAAAAAAATTAATATACATTTTTTAATGTAATATATTATATATATGTTTTTAATATGTATTTTTATATTTATTTTTAATATAAATATTTATATATTATATATAATATATATTTTTTTATATTAGTCTATGCAAGCTCGCGAGCCTATGAGTCAGTCTATTAGAGCTCGAACTCGACTCGATGGCAACCTCGAGCTCGTTAAGGCTCGGCTTGAGCTCGATTAACTTCGAGTTGAGTCGAGTTGAGTTTTTTTGCTTTGAACCTAGTCGGCTCGCGAGTCGGCTCGGCTCACCTTACACCCCTAGTTGAGAAAGATATTTTAACAACAAAACAACAAAAACTTTTAAGAAGAAAAGAGAAGTTGATTACAACTTCGTCAGCGACTTTGTCGGGGCCTTTGCCTTTCAGCATTCCCATGTGATGCTTTTGTGCCCAAGGTCCTTTTTTCTTTTTTCTTTTTTATACATTTTCAAAGAAATAAGTAATATTTAATTAATTCTTGAAAATGAAAACTCATGATCTCTGCCATTTGTCAGTGTCTGTGTCTCTGTCAACTTACACTGCTAAATAAATAATTCAGGAAAAGAAAAATCCATCGAACGAGCAATTTGTATTGTCGATAGATCCAATTACACCTACAATTATTATTGGGAATAATTGCTTCAATGCTCCCTAAAATTTGGTCTTATTTTAAAAATATACATATGGTTTGAAAATTTATAATGATAAGGATGTTTTTTAGTAGAGTGAGCTGATTTTTTTTTTTTTTTAAGTAGAATTAGTTGAATTTGACATCCAGGATTCATGTCAAATAGATGGAGATTAAGTGGGATCAACTTGCGGGAGAATGTACGTTAGGCTTGAGAAGTGTGCCTTCTGCTGAGACCCCATGATGCTCAAGTTAGAATTGAGCTACGGGGTCAAATAAAGGGCATATGTAATTAAGAAAATTTAATTGAGTTAAGGATATACCTTACAACTCATAAATGAGCTTGGCATATATAGCAGTTGGGGCTTAAGGGTCAAAGTGCGTAAGTCCCCATTTGCCCCCTACTTGTATCAAGGACACCCTCCCTTGTCTTGATGATGTGACAAGGTTTGATCTGTCATTAGCTCGACTTGTTAGAATGAAGGCTAAACTACAGTCTGCTGCCATTATGTCTCTACAGAGTTGATATGGTGGTGTCAACCATACTGCAGGCATGCTAATCATCAAATGAGGCCTACAGGGGCATTTGATGATCTCTGACAAACCATTGATGCTAAAAGGGATAGCCATCGGCCAGTGGATCGTGAGGTGGCGGTCGTCCTACTCAATCTCAAGCTTTGGCAGCTAAGTTGGTTGTTTCCCCAGTCTCCCTACGATTTGGCTGAGATAGTGAGGTCATGATCAAATGCACTGAACTTACCTAGACGTGTCAAACCTGCTAACCATCCAAGTCATTTGGTTGGGGGTCGATCAGTGGGGGGTCGACCTGAGTGCAGCTTGAACTAACACATGGAAGTCGAAATTCTCCCACATCATATAATAGTAATCTTTTTACCATTCATTTAATTGACAAAAAATTTAAATGGAAACCCTAAATTCACATTAACAATCAATATGTATGTGATGTTTTAGTTAATATATTATACTTTCAGGAGATATAATTGTAAATGTTGCATAAATTTTATTAATTAAATTGTTCATCAATTAAATTAATTATGGAGATATTCTTGCAATAGTTAAAATTAAAAAGATCATTTATGTAATTAGGCCAGAAATAAGGAATGATGGGATAATTATTCCCTGTTGTTAGAATTTTTTTCTTGTCACAACGGCCTTTCTTGGAAAGATATCTTTTCTTGTTCAAGAATCTGATCAAACATGTCTAGTCATTCTGGTAGATTCCAAAACTCTCATCAATTATGAGGGTTGGTAAGATTATGTTTCGATGAGTTTTTTTATAGTAATATAGAGGTTTCATAATTTCTTAGTTATGAATTCCATTCTCACTAATGGTGTATAGCTAGACTTTTATCTACCACATAGTGATTCAGAAGATCTGTACAATGCACATGGAGATTTTGTCTAATATTATTTCTTATCTTTGATTTTTATAAGTATTGATGTATTAACATTGGCACATTGCTTGAATGTAATTATTCCTTGAGAAAAGATAAATATAGGTAATATGTTTTTTACAATTTGATTTCCACTCTCAGAAAATATTATTTAAAAAATTCTAAATTATGTCTATTGCATCTTTCCATCATAATTTTAATATAAATATATATTTTTCAGTTATTATATATACAACTACTCGTACATATAAAAATATAAACATTTGATGAGTTATCAAACAAAAGTTTATCCGAGATAACTCAAAATAAAATCTGACTCTACTAATTAAATAAAAAAACTTAAATAAAAAGATATCTCCATTTAAATTCATTGTATTTCACATATTAAACTCAAACATAACTTTATTCTCAATAATTTTCAACCTTACTATCAAAATTACTCGTCTAAAATAACTTCAACATATTTAAATTACTTAATTTTATGTCCAATCCACCTATTTCAGTTTACGAACATTTAGAACTATTTTATCTACCAAATTTTTTCATCAATAAAAAAATTCTGAAATTTGAATCGAATTACAATAGAAATCCCTCGTCCAGAAAGTATCCGCCAATAAATGGTATTATCATTAATAAATTTACACCAAGGGAAGTAGGGTATTGGACCAATTTGGAGAAGTAAAGACCATTTGAAGATTTGAACTAAATAGGGCTTTTTCATAAGGCCCATGAATCGCTTTTATTTGAACTAGCACAGAGTGCTTTCAGTTGAAAATCAGGAGTAGAACACAATTTGAAAACCCAAATAAACAATAAAATATTATTTGGCTTGTAATAAAGAGAAAATTGCAATGGGTCATGATGATGAACCCTCTTCTAACCTCAACTATTAATGAGAATCGCAAAAATAATACATTGAATTATATATAAGAAAAGAAAATATAGTGTTGAGATAAATAGAACTACTTAAATTTCATACGTAATTAGAATAATGAGTTTGAATATTTTTTTAATCAGTCGGGTTTTACATGCAAAAATCATCCCAAGGCATTCACAAAGATAAGTCCACAAAATGACAGATCGAGTCAGTAACTAATATCGAGAAAATGAAAAAATGTCATAAAAGAAGATTGGCTAGATAGGAAGTAATGTCTTAATTAATTAACGAAGCGCAAGTATTCTAGG
>JACFYI010003696.1:25481-43588 GCA_014898755.1 Handroanthus guayacan
CCATCAATTTTGGAAAATGAAAAGGACTATGTTAAATTTTTAATAAATGGAAGTTGACGACATCATGCTATTAGTCGTCAATTCTAATTCCAAGAACATCTAGGGTACTTTTTCTAATATATTGAAGTTGAAGGGTACTTCTTATAATAAAATTAAGTAATTCCTAATATGACCATTGCATTATAACAATTGTCTTTTTTTCTTTTGAAATGCAGTATAAATTGATCATATTTTACTCGTTTTCCATGCTTACTGGCCATGAATTCCTCAAGTAATTCTTTTAGTGGTGGTTCAAAGTATAGGAAGAAAAAGGGTAAAATGCAATTTACCCCCTTGCGAAATAGAAAAATAGCATTTTATCTCCTGTGAAAAAAAAATAGGCATGGACCCCCTTCTGTTTATGAAAAATTAGCAAAATATCCCCCTCCATCCTATTGTATTTGTCACACGCATTGGAGTGCGATTTTTTCACAGTTTTGACCTCCAAAATTTCTATTTTGACCTTCTTAATTTATATTTAATGCCCACACGACAATTTTCTTTTTCATTTGTGCATTCCTCCTTTTATCAACCATTTTGTAAGTTATAAATGTAGATTTGTCAAGCATTGAAACCTGAAAATCATTACTCTACTATTATAAATTCAATAGAACCGAATACATGCTCAAAATGTTTAGTAAGATTTTATGTGAATTGATTAACAATATCTTCCATACTTATTAACAATATCCCACTTAATTATCAATTATTTGAAATTAAAACATGATTAAGTTAGTGGAATAACTATTCCAATGGACGTTCTTATACTTGAAATAAGAAGATTCAGAAAAAGAACAAAAAATGGAAGTCAGAAGATTTGGGCAACGAGTTTTGAGTGCATGAAGGTTCTAGATTTGAAGCTAATTTCGTCTTCCCCATTGTGAAATCAAATGGTTTGGTTGAACAAGATTTGGGCAAAGAAAGCTGTGAAATTTGGAGACGTGAGTCTTGGAATAAAGTTGAAGATTTACCAAGGTAAATGGATGCGGATGGAGCCTTTTTTACTTAAGGGTAATTTTGTCTTCTTAGCAAAAATAATATAAGTAAATGGAGAGGGAGGCAGTGAGCTAATTTTTTAGAAACAGGAAGGGGTTCTATGCTTATTTTTTTTCAACAAGGGGGTAAAGTGCTACTTTTCTATTTCACAGGGGGAGAGGGGGTAAATAGCATTTTACACGGAAGAAAAATGTATTCATCATCTCTGCTAGAAGAATAAAATAATAAAAATTTTGGAAACTCCGTCCATTTTCAGGAGGCTATCCATTGATGCCTAGAGCATGGGTTACATGCAGCTCTAGTGTTTTTATTTCAAAATAAAAACAAGGAGACCAATTTGACATTTCCTTTATTCCATTTATTTTTACGGAGAAGCATTAAACATAGGTGGTTTTTGTAATTCACCCAAAACTCAAGGTTTGTGTTGACCTTTTAGTTCAATCTTACTTTTGAGAATAACAAGCCAGCCTACTCTGCTAATGATTTTCCCGAAGTAATCCTTCTTAGATTCAAAGGATTAAACATTGGTTAAAAATCTAATCCAATTTTGAAAGAAAGAACTAAAGAGAGGAGTGGTTCCTAGCCCAAGGAAAGCAATCGTGTGATATCCCACATTGGGATACTATGAAAATAGTTATCAATATATAAGTTATAGCTAAAGAATCCATGTTCAACTATTGGATATTCCTTTTGAGCGAGTTATTCATAGCTCAATTTCATGTTATGCACGGTAAATTTTCAAGCAATCTCGCATCCTGAGCCCATGGGCCTAGGGCGTGACAATATCAGAGCCGACCACCAGTCGAAGGGAGTTAAATGCTACGCGGGGCAAAGTGCTACGCGTATGGGAGCCACCTCTTGAGTCTATGGAGCAAACTGCACATGCGTGGGAGCCAGCTCTTGAGTTTGTAGGAGCTACCTCTAGAGTCCTAATGTCTGGTGGGTGGTCCTAGGCTCTGTTATATCGCAACGAGGATATTGCGTTCTGAATGTGGGGTGATTGTGATATTCTACATTGGGACACTGAAAATAATTACCAATATATAAGTTATGGCCAAAGAATTTATGTTCAATCATTGGATATCCCTTTTGAGTGAGTTATTCATAGCTCAATTTTAGGTTGCGCACAGTAGATTCTCAGCCAAATCTCGCGTCCTGGGCCCCTGGGCCGAGGACGTGACAAGTCACGTAATATTCATCAGAAAAACTGAAGGAAGGACTATATCGTCAATTATTTAAATCATATATATTTATATTTATTCTATATTTTACTCAATAAAAATCCATCATATCAAAGCCGTTTACGTATAGACAAATAATAAAACATTGGGGGATTAAGATTAAATAAAAAAATTTGATCGAAACCAAGAATTATATTAAATTATTTATACATATACTTATCTGAGAAATTCATGATAAAATGATATATTTCCGTATATTAAGTCAAATATGGAAAATTCATTTAATAAGGAGCATTTTTTCCCCCACAAAATAACAAGATATATATTTTTTGGATCACTAGATCATCAATTTTTCAGTGAAAAAAATTGGAGGGAAATAGATAATTCTCAATTGGTTGTCTTGTAAGTTCAAAATTGATCGAACTAATTCAGTTTAAGATATTCTTAAAATAATTAATTTCAACCAAAATCACTTCAATTTTCAATAACACAAATTAGAGTTCTCAATTACCAAAATTAAAATTCTATAGAATATACAAACGTATAGTATGTAGTAATTGTTTTTTTTTCACACAAGAATGATGAATGATACAAATAACACAAAATCTTTAAAACTTTTAATTACACTTATAGATATATAGGGTTTTTGCCCAATATTTATATCCTATACATTTACTATATATTTTTTTGCTTAATAAGAATCCGTATAGAATCATTTCTGTATAGATAAATAATAAATTACGGGGGAATTGAAGTTAAATCACAAAAATTTGATTAAAATTAAGACTTTTATGAAATTTTTATGCATTAACTTATACTTATCTAAGAAATTCATGATAAATTGATATTTTTTTATATATTGAGCTCCATCTTAAAAATTTATCTATACTTCTTTGGTAATTTATTTATGTATAAAGTGTGTTATATATTTGATAATCTCAAAGCGATAAACAATTCTAAAAGTTAACAAAAAAACACACACACAAAAAATAAAAAAAAAAATCTCATAAGTACTAAAAGTATATTTTTCTTTTTAATTTTTTTTATATTACAAAGCATATCTTAAATGAATGGTCAAATAATTTCTCAACGTAAAAATGGGAACTAATCCACTTATTGAAAAAGCGAAACCAAATCCAATTACAATCTAGGGTTAATTACATTTCACTACCCTCTAAGATTGTGAAACTACCAATCACTACCCTCATGGTTTAAAAATTACAAATTAACCCCTATAAGTTTACAAAATTACTAAATCATCTATTTCGTTATATTTTTTTACCAAAAACTACTGACATTCTTCAATTTTTCCATTGCATTAACTACCCATTATATCTCTATACTTGGCCGTTGTGATTTTAGATACTAAAATTGGAGAACGTCATCAATTTTTTGTCAAAAAACCTAATGAAATGGATGATTTGGTAATTTTATAAACTTATGGGGGCCAATTTGTAATTTTCAAACCATGAGGGTAGTACTTGGTAATTTCACAATTTCAAATGGTAGTCAAATGTAATTAACCCTACAATCTATCACTTTTTGACTTTTGTCTCATGGTCCCATCAATTTTTAGGGCTATTTTTCTACCATATGGTAGGCTTTCAAGGATTAATATTTGATAAATTTTATTGATATATTGCTATTTTAATATTGTAATAGCTCATCTCAAAAGAAAAAAAAAATTAACAAAGAAAAATTAAACAATGCTATTATGCAGTAGAATAAAGGCTCACATGCACTGTGGTGGGAATCGCACTCATAACCTTAAGGCTATGGGGTCTCCATCTGAATGAAGAAAATTTCATTCATAAATATATTTAAAAATAGTATTTACAGAATTCGAATATTAATTAATATAGCAATCATAAAAGTTGGTTGATGATAAAAGTATTATTCAATACCAATGAAATTGAGATAATAATTAATATTTAGAGAATGAGATTCATTAATTAATTCTATGAAACAATAGTTATAGTTAAACATCTTATTGTTTAAGTTAATGATTTATTTATGAAATAGTATGGATTTTTTCATCAAATTTACACCAACTACACTAGCCTATGCATGACGTGTACTAACAGAACTATAATTAAAAAAAAAGGAATTCTAACATGAGCGATAAAAAGTTATATACATGATAATATAAAATTTGTCATCAGTAATAAATATTACGTGATAATAATTTTTATTTTGTCACAATATTTTGTTTTAGGTCATGACAACAAATTTTGCATTGTCACTATAAAGGTTAATAATGACAAAAAGTAGCATCTTAAATTGTTGATATTCACAATTCATGAAAATTATATGGTGACAATTTAGTGTCAACAAAATTATCACTATAATTAGGTTATGAGATTTTCATTATTACTACGTTGTCACTATACATGTGTAAATAATTGTTAATAATGGTTTTGTCCTACAAATGTCGAAAGTGAAAATGTTGGTACCAAAAGTGCTAAAGGACCTGTCTTTTGGGACCAAAAGTACAATTTTCCTTTTCAAAAGTGAAAATTTTACATTTCATTAATTGTTTACTTAGTTCAATTTGCGGACAGCTTCGATAGTACAGAACTAGATATTTCATATTTCATTAATTGTTTACTTAGAGGGTGTTTGGCTAAGCTTATTTAAAACACCTTATAAGCTCCTACATCTTATAAGATGTTTTTTGAGCTTATAAGATGTTGAATCTTATTTCAAAAAAAAGTTATTAAAGTGTTTGGATAAAATAAGGTCTTTTAACTTATAAGATGCTAGTAATGGCAATGTTGTAAATAAAATGATTAAAAATGAAGGTGCATGTGAAGATCTTAAAAATAAGTTGGAAGTTCCTTACTTTTTTAAAAAGAGCTTATAAGCTCCTAACATCTTATTTTTGGAGCTAATAAGATCTTTTTTGAAAAAATTTACCAAACACTTGGTAACATCTTATAAGCTCTTAAACATCTTATAAGATGTTTTTAAGAGCTTATAAGGTCACCCAAACACCCTCTTAATTGAACTTGTTGACAGCTTCAATCGTGCTAGACTAGATTGCTACTCATTGATCTCTCGGAAGTAATGTGAGTTATGATGATTCGGTTTAGCTAGTTAGATAACACCAAACGCATCTATTTTCATTAAGGGTGTTTGGCATTACTTCTGTTTTAAAAAAAAAAAAAGAAGTAACTTTCATATAGAGAAGTTAAAAAACTAGTTGTAAAAATGCGTAGCATAAGTTGAGAGTATTTGCAATTAAAAGCTAAAAAATTACTAGTAATATTTGTCAAAAAAGTAATTTTCCATATACTTAATTATATTTTTAAATTTTAAATTATAAAAATGAGAGTAATAAATTATTTTGTACAATTTTTTAATTGAAAAGTAAAAACTAAAATCTAAAAGCACCTATTAGATTCTGGCTGATTTTAACCTAAAATCACTTTTGGAAAAACAGAAATTATCTTATCAAATATTTCCAAAATCGCTTTTCAATAGCTAAAAGCTAAAAGCTATTCTCAAAAGCAATATCTTCAGCATAAAGCATAAGGTGGGCATAGCGTTTAGGCGGTTGATCCACATCTGTTAGGTGGTTTTCATAGAGGTAGAGAGAGGTGGGTAGTGGAGGGAAAATAGGACTAAGGAATTAGAAATATCCAAGGGATAATTACCTCAACATAGGTTTGGCATAATTACCAATCTCACTTCTTAAAGTTGAATAATTGACTTTGCACTTCCTAATATTTGTTCAACCAGTGGCGACTTCAAAATCTTAATTAAGTAGGGTCCCTTCAAAATGCTATTATATAATAAAAATTATTTAAAAAATTATCTCTACCAAAAAAGTATGGTAAATTAACATATCGAGACATATATTACGTTAAAATAATTGAAAGTATTCAAGAACTAGCATATTGAGACATATATTATGTTAAAATAATTAAAAATATTTACATATTCAATAATTTAAATTATTATTAAAAGATTAACAAAAGATTCACTAAAATATTATTAAATTAATAAAAATGTAAAATCTTAACTCATTAAAATAACTTGAGTTTGACAAATTGGTTGAAATCTGATAAGTACGAGTTATGGGCAAATTTGATATATAGATGATGATCAAAGAAAAAAAAAATAGCCGAATTGAAGGACTCAAACTTCAAATTCTAGTCTCAATTGACTATTTACATATCAAACTTTTGATATTCTACAATCCTAAACTTTTATTCAGTGATTTACTGCCAATTTGATAGTGTGATTCCATAAATATATATATATATATAGTTCAATATTTCAATATATATATTATATAATAAAAAAAAAGGAAAAATTTCAATGGGGTCCTGGGACCCCACTGCTTCCAATGTGGCGTCACCACTGAGTTCAGCTAACTAATAATAACTATTATACATCTAAAAATCCTGAAACATTATAAGTAAATCCTTATATAAGAAGGTATAATTATAATCATGTGTCAATTTTTAGGAAGTGTAATTACAATTATGAGCCAACTGAACAAATGATAATAGGTGAAATGGTTATCGTTCAAATCTTAAAGGATGTTTTGATAATTATATCAAACTTTAGGAGCTATAGTGATAATTATTCAAACTATCTAAACTCTCATAGTACTGTATCGACCATTATAACCTATTACATACATATGGATATGGGATGTCTTCCTTTTCTTATGGTTGAGGTTACCTAACTCAATTACACTTTGTTATATATGAACTATCGCTATTTTAGCACCATACTCGCATAACCTCTTTTTTTTTTTTTTTTTTTCAGACAATTAACTATACGGACTTCTTGAAAAATTGTATATTACTATACAGTCTCATTTTTGGTGGAATATTTGTAAATATTCCCTTAAGATTTGGGCATCGATTAGACTCATGCAATTTTAGGTTGTAACCAACATTCGTATCTTGAGGAAATATATATGTAACACCCTGGATTTTTATCCAACCCCTAATATAGTCCATTTTAATTTCCCATTTTGGCCTGGTTGCTCGCATTATAATTAATTTTGTGGACTAATTTAATTATTTTAATTAAATTGAGCATAGTATGTAATTTTTGAAATTCTAAATTTTTGAGAATCCAATTTTAATAACCTAAATTTTATACTTACATTCCACGGGTTACCTAAAAATATTTAAATTGATTTAAGATTAGTATTTGAAAACCCAATTTTATTATTACGACTAAGCATTAATTTGACTCGATTTAAATAAAAAATTTGAGCTAATTATTTTGGATTTTATTTCATAACCAACTTAGAAATTTAATTTGGGCATGATATGAAATTTTGGAATTGAAGCCATAACATTTTAATATTTGAAAATTTCATTTTCCTTACCACCACACTTTATTCCTCAAAAAACACATACATTCATACCCTCCCTACACTTTAAATAAATAAATACAGATACATATATGCCTTATTTGCATGCAATTTGTTCATATGTCCATGTACATAAGCCACTTGAGTTTTCCCTCATTACACTCGTTATTTAAGCATGTAAATATCATTTCCTTAGCTAACAGCTCAACACCCTTAGCATCTGACACCTTACCTTAATCCTCAATCATGATTGGCTGACACCTCAGCCTCCTTGTTACATAGATGCTCCCAACTCGTACACCACGCACAAAATTCAACATCTCTTGATCTCAGCAGCTCGACGGTGGTGGTGGTGCTGCGAAAATTTAGCGATAGCAGCAGCAACAAGGGGAAGCGCCGGCAACGGAAATTTCAATGGCTTGGCAGCAGCAACTTCAACTTTCAAAATTCCAAAGCCTAACTTTCACGGGAAAAATGCAAATTTAGTCCATTAACTATACCCTTTTTTGATTTTGGTCCATTTTTTTTCGGGGTTAGCACTTCTAGTCCTTTTAATTTAAAATCTCGCACATTTAGTCCATTTGTTCGCAATTTTGGTCCATTGGGCCAAAATTGGGCCCGAAATTTGAACAGTAACCTCCAATTGAGCCCAAAATTTGGGGGTTTTATGACATGTGGCAGCCACATGTCATAAAACCCCCAAATTTTGGGCCCGATTGGAGGTTACTGTGCAAATTTCAGGCCCAATGGACCAAAATTGGGAACAAATGGACTAAATGTGCGAGATTTTTAAATTAAAAGGACTAAAAGTGCTAACCCAAAAAAGAATGGACCAAAATCGAAAAACGGTATAGTTAATGGACTAAACTTGCAATTTTCCCTAACTTTCACTCATCGAACTGCACATAAAAATATGCTGTTAGAAACCTCATCGAGAATGTATGTATTAGGTCCAAGAATTGCTCAAGATCTCAGAGGAAAAATGTTCCGGCAAGCTGCAGGAACACAGGCTGTCGCTGAAACCTGCGGGACAGCAAAAAGGGTATACTTTGGTGAATGGTTCGCTGGAACGGCGATTTTTTGCCTGCCGTTTCGAAACGGGAACGGCCATCACCGTTCCACTGTTCCGGTATTAAATGGTTTAAGCATGGAACCTCTGTTTCAAACCAAAAAATCGCTGGAACCACCGTGAAACTGATTTATCAAACTGTAATGCCGGAATAGAACGGAGTGGAACGCAAAAGAAATAAAAAAGCTCGCAGAAAAATGGGGAAAAAAGAAAAAAAAAGGAACAGAACACGGTCTAGAGGCTAGCAGGCAAATATTTTGAAAGTTAGTGTAGTCATTTGAAACGAAAAATAGCTCGATGGATAAAGTGTGAAAACGCCTATTGATCAGGGGAAAGTGTAACTATCCCTAGTATTGATATACAAAAAATGTCAGTATCTTAGCTTGAAGTGAATCCCTGATTATGTTATATTTCCTGATATCATCCATTGATTGAACCATAATATCCTAATGTGCCCTTTATTACTCTCTTTGTTCAATGTTAATATAGCCGAACCTTGCTCATGGGAGATTCCTAATTTTGTTGAAAAGTTACCGTTATAATTGACTAATCAAATTGCTATACTATAATGTAGTCGAAATGAATTCCTAGAATTTGTATGCTGTGAACATTGTTGATTAAAGCAAAACTACTATCCCCACCCTTGAGGACGCTCTTGGAAGAGCTGGGCCCTAGGACCATTCAGTAAGGCAATCGGGCGCATTGGGCCAATGATGTCTGGTCTCCCAAATGGTACTCCACTAGTGATTTGGTATTTCTATTGAATTGAGATATGCTTGTTATTCCATACTTTGATTATCATCACCTATAATTGTTGAATCATATGTTTCTCACTTAGTTATTTGGACTTATTTCTCTTATTCCCATCAGACGTTATCTATAGACTGTTGAGAAATAAACTAGATTCATTAATCTAGATAGGAGTAAATTAGAATAAATACATGAATTTGAATTAAGTCTTATTTGTGGTTGGTCCATGTATCTAGTCTTTATTTATATTCATGTATTAGGAAATAGAGGAAGGATTTCATTAAATTGTGATTCCTGTATTATGTTAGGTTCATGCGTGAAAAGGCCTATATATAGCCATGTAATCTAACCATTTGGTATCAAGTCAAGTAAAGTGAAATAGAGTCACTTACATTTCCTCCCCACTTTTGAGTTTACGTTATAAGTTGTTCCTTGCTTTCCCTTTTCCAACATAGACTAGATGCCAAAGTTTTGAGTCACTGCAGATTTCGAATCACTGCCAAATTTCCATCAGAATTGAGCACGCGAACGTTCACATTGCAAGAACAAATTATGACCTTTCCCTGACTTGCACAGCCACGCTAAATAAGCTGTGCAGATGCACATGTATTAATAACAAGATCTTTGAAATTGACAGGCATGATTCTGGAGTAGATTTTTATACATAAAATGAAATTCCACGCATGGCAAACAACGGCTATAATTCCTCACCTGGAATACTAGCCTGAATAATTAACTACGATTCCGATCAAATTGATTTCTTGAAATACTAGCCTCAATAATTAACTACGATTCTGATCAAATTGATTTCTTGTCACATAAATTACACGAAATTAAACATTCAACAGCTTGACCTCGATTAAATATACAAATGCAATCGCTTCCAATCCCAAGCTGGAAATGGGATCAAATCACGATGGACTTCATAGTTGAGTTACTTGTAGTAAGAGAGGGGTGCAACAATATTTGGGTCATAGGAGATAGGCTTGCCAATTCAGCACAGTTCATACTAGTTAGGACTCGGTATAACTTAGAAAGACCTGCAGTAATCTACGTTCAAGAAATTATCAGATTGCACATAATTTTGGAAAGCGTTGTTTCGGATAGAGACCAAAATTTTACATCGCTACTTCGGAAAAGTCCACTAGAATATTTGGGGACTAAATTATAGTTCAACATAGCAGCCCATATCCAATTCGATGGACAATCTGAAAAGGTGATCCAAGTGTGAGATGACATGTTACATGCATGTGTTTTGGGCTTTGAATGAAGTTGGGATAGACATCTACTTTGGAATTTGCTGACAATAATAGTTATTAGGCCACCATTCAAATGGCTCCTTATGGAGTACTTTACAATGGGAAATGTTGATCTCCCTTGCATTGGGATTTAGATGAAGTAAAGGATACTTCAATCGAGAAGCAGAATAGCTTAAATTAAACTTGAGTTCATGCAAGAAGCAATAGACAAGACACGAATCATTAAGCAAACTATAAAGACACCTAAAGCTCGCGAAAAGAGCTTTACCGACAAACGTCGAAAGGACTTAAGAGTTTGAAGTTGGAGACCAAGTGCTTTGGAAGGTCGCTCCACCAAAAGGGATCCCAAGTGTAATACCCCGATATTTCCCTAATTAAAATTTTAAATCATCGACTTTATCAAATTATTCTAATTTCAATAAAACGAAGAACGTTTTATTTTTGAAAATAAGTTTCATACGTTCAAAATATTTTCTCTCGTCGGAGTCTCGACTTCTTACGATATATCAGCCCAACAAGACTTTATTAAGCCCAAAATTGACCCAAACATAGCCCAAGATCAACCCACACATTTCAGCCTAAATAATTAACATTTCAAAAAAAAAAAATCCATCTGCAGTATGGTCCAGCCGTAAGCCTACCTTAAACCATGGGATTTGGTTTGCCAAATATTGACCACCAACTTGCATGCAATCCTCACATTATAAAGAAGAAATATAGGCTTGATTCAAGCCATTGTCCTTCAAGAATTTCTGCAGAAAACACTCTTCTTTCCCTCCACTTTCCATCACTCTCGGCAGCTCCATTCTTCACCCTCAATTGAAAATTTCTTAAGTGACAAAAGGAAAACTCAAGCGAAACTTAGGGGATATCTCACTCCAACATTGGTAAGCTTAGTACTAGCATGTTAGATTAAGTGATTTTGGTATGGTTATGTGGGAGTTAACACATGATTTGATTGTCATTAGGTTATTAACTCAAAACTTGGAACATCTAGCACTTTGTCAAAACAAGTTTGATCAAGTAAGACTTATGAATCCTCTTCCCTTATTCTTGAGCATATGCTCCATTCCATGACTTATGTGTTATTCTATTGCTAAACTCATAAACATGTTGTTCATGAAGATATTGTTGTTGTTATGAGTTTTATTGATCATAGAGATGATTTTTCCTTGTTGTGTATGCTCAAACCATTGGCATGAACATCTTACGCCTTGACGTTCCTTGGATATCATGACCTGAGCGTTGGAAGTATTATTGAACCATGGACCATGGACTATGAGGTGGATTTGATAACATAAAATTGGATAAAAATAAAAGATACGGATATGACGATATGTTTCAACTTGGTTTTTATTTTTTGAAAAATCCTTAACCAATATTAAAAAAGACGCTTTATAAATGTTTATGGATATAAAACAACTCCAAAAATGTGATTTTGAACCAAAAATCAAAAGAAAATAAAACGACGAAAAACTGGAAAATTGGCCGAAACTAGGCACTCAAGCGCTCAAAATGAGCACCCCAGCGCCCATGCAAGCGCTTAAGTAGAGGTGTCAAACGGTCCGGGCCGGGCCAGCCCACGAAACCGTTTAGCCCGGCCCGCGACGGTTCTGGGCTTAGGCGGGCCGAAATCCCTTTTGGGGTGGCCCGGCCCCTAATCGGCCCTTTTAATAATAGGGCCAGGCCTCAACGGTTCCGGGCTAAACGGGCTTTAAATAGGCTAAAAGGTTTCAGACTAAATGGGCCCTAAACAGGCTAAACGAGCCGGGCTAAACGGGCCGAGCCTTTTTTTTTTCCCTTTTAATTTTTTTAAGAAATTCTTAATATAATTGTAATGAAGAAGAAGAAATACACAATTTTCCATTTATTTAGCTCAAAAAACTCTTAAAAATATAAAAAGAAATTCTATAGATTTTGTATACAACATATTTTATTAACATGATAATAATTAAAGTAATTTAAAATAATATTTTTAAAGTATTAACATAATGTAATATTTTAAAGTATTATTTTAGTTGTATTTTTTAGAAATACAATATTTTCAAGAAACACTTAAATAAGAAGAACTTTTAAAAATACGAAAAGAAATGCTATAAAGTTTGTACACAACACATTTTATTAATATGATAAAAATTAAAGTAATTTAAAATAATTTGTTTAAAGTATTAACATAATATAATATTTTAAAATATTATTTTAGTTGCATTTTTTAGGAATACAATATTTTTATCAAACACTTAAATAAAAAGAACTCTTAAAAATACCAAAAGAAATACTATAAATTTTGTATACAATATATGTTATTAATTCATTATTTAAAAAAAAAAAAATACACGGTTTCGGTTTCGGTCCCAGGCAGGTTCCGGTCCCGGGCTAATCGGGCCAGCGGCCCGACCCGTTTTGACACCTCTACGCTTAAGCGCTCATAATGAGCACCCAAGCGTTGGGTTCGGTTGAAATTTTTGGTCCATTCCAGAGGCTGGGCGCTCAAGCACCTATCTGGGCGCTCAAGCGCTCAAAGCACTGGAAAAATTTTATAGCGCCTAAACCTGCGCCTAAGCGCCAATCTCAGCGGTTCAAATTTCGTTTTCCGACTTCGTTTGGTTGAACCATGTCCAAATTTTTCAATGTATGTTTAAGATTTCAAAACAATGAATCCTCTAGTCCATAGTCTAATCCTAGTTTGTTCAAACTAAATGATTGACTAAGTTCCCAAGTTGTCCATTTAATTGTGAGTAGTCAATCAAACGTGCCATATAGCCTCTTGTATTTTTGATATAATTGCACTATCCTGTTTATTCGTAGCCTACTAAATGACTGTCTGTTGAGCTCTGAGAATTCACATGAGTATCAGATTGGACAACGTTGGGTTATCAATCCGAGCTCTTGTGGATTCTCATCTGTGGGATAATCGGGATAGCCCTGAAGGTAGAGCTCTGAAGGGTTATTCTAAAGTACGTACGTCGGCCGTGCTTTACTGTATATGTGCTCCTTTGGGAGTTTGGAGGGATAAGGATTTTATATGAAAAATATTGAAGATATAAGTGTGATAGACCTACCTAATTACTTATTTATGTCTTTATGACTTGAATGTGATACTTGTTCTTGTTATCGGTTTGATTTGTTCATTTTGAAATTGTTCTGAACCGTTTACTGAAATTACATTCTTGTCGTGTTGTCGAAATGCTTATTGTTTGGAACTCTTTTACCTCTGTCAATATGCTATAAGTTTTACTGGGTCGTATGACTCATGATTCTACTATGTTTTGTAGGCTCTTAGGCCATGAACCACTGCCTGAAGAACTTTTAGCTTGATTAATGTAGTTTTCTTTTGGTACTGTAATTAAGCATGTAATTCTAGCTTGACTAAACTTTTGGATTCGTGGGTTGTAATTCTAAGTGATTGTACCTATTTTGAATAGATGTGTATTATGAATGAACCTTATTGGTATGAATGAGTTTTCCGAGGAGTTTTAGTTTGGTTTGCACATATTAGTATCTTGTTTTGGTTTTAGTGTGTTTCCCAACAGAGAGCAACGTCTCGGATCACGAGGCGGATGTACTATCGTGACTGGGGCGTTACACCAAGAAGGGGGAAATGTGGAAAACTTGCCCCAAGTTATGCCGGACACTTTGAAATCATTGGACTAGTAGGTCCTCCGGCTTAGAGATTGGATGTGCCACCTAACTTTACTGTAATCCATAATGTATTCTATTTTTATCTCAGTTTCAGAAGTACTATCCCAATCTACACATATTATAAGTCATGTTGATTTTACAATTCAGAGTGATCTCTCCTATATAAAATAACTCGCGAGTATTCTTGATCTTCAATTTCGACATTTTAGTAATTGAAAAACGCCTCAAATCAAGGTTTTGTGAAGAAATTAACCAAAAGGTTAAGGAGGCTACTTGGAAATGGAAGGACGAGATACACAAGCAATACCCTCATATATTTGATTAGCATGTGAGAATATGGGGAGTAGATTTTTTTAAGAAAGGGAGAGTATAATATCCCAAAAATTTATTTAATTTCACTCTTTATTTTTAACCTTTGATTAAAAAAGGTCCCCATACATAACTTTGAATTTTCTTAAATTCAAAAGATTTTCTTTATACCAATTTCAAAATTTAACTATTAAATCTTTTAAAATTTTGTACTCTACATTTCTATATCACAAGAAAGCCATAGAACAAAAATTTATCTTCCTTTTTCTAAATAGCCGGCCAAGTGCCATCTAAAAATAAGGAAAGGTTGTTAAATTTTCAACATGAGGCTACAATTTGCAACAACCTTGAAAATTTTACCTCAAATAATTTCAGCCAGGTAAACAAATGAATATTATATTAGATTGTCATCTTTTCTTCTACCATGGAAAGTTGACACGTTGCCTTAAATTCCCTAAATCAAATATGAGTAAATTGGGGACGAAATCTCGATTTTGTTACTTATAATCATGCATTTGTAATAACTTGTATCTTCATTACCAAAACTTAATTTCGTTATTGGCACTGCAATTTGTTGTAGTGATATGTTCTCATACTCTATAGTTTGACATGGTTTTTTTGGATTCAATAGTTTGTACTAACTGATTTTTAGTATTTGGTATTTGGTTATCCCTCATTATCCATCACGTCAACTCATTCAAGTGTCCAAGCTTTGGATGCTTCCCGTGATTATCATGTTCAAGGATCTTGGCATCTTCAAAGTGAGAGGAAGTGACTGCTAAATCAAGCACAGAGGTAGGCTTTCAACATAAAACTGATTCTCCAAAACCGTGCAGGTATAAGCCGTCTTCAGTCATTTCCGGATTCCATGTGCCTGATCATCCGTATGAATGAAAAGAACACTGATTTCGTGGTCACTGTGGTACAAACCAATTTCCAACCTTATTAATTGTAAACCCAAATCTAAGTATCACTTTTTTGTTCACCCACCCCTAAAGTCAAAACATTCATAACCCATCTTAATACTATATAATATTTTTCTATCCTTTGATGTACTTTGTAAGCAAACCATTTAATTGATTTGGACAGTTTTGTACTGTCTCAATTAGGTTGTCCTGCAAAAGGTCATTATTGTATTTTCAGGAGAAGTGCAGAATATGGATCAATTTTGAAACAACGGACACTAATCTAAGCAAATATTTTGATTTACTAGACATTGAGAAATTAATCACTCTGAGGGATAATTATAATCATGGTTGGCTTCAGTTTTGATATTTGAAGGAAAACAATGATTAAGAATAATACACATTGAGAATCTATAGATCTATTCTCATATGTGGTGCTGAAATAATTCAAGATGGAATATTGAATAAGGAAGCAAGTTTAGTGGAAAACATGTTAATTTGTGCCCAATATATATATATATATATTTCAAGTTGTGTCAATTGGTGCACTTGGTATTAATTTTTAGCATATTGTGATAGAATTTCGGTCAACTTCTCGAAATAATCTGCTTTCATTGAGAATGAACTAAATGGTGGCCTGCCAAATTAATGAAGAGTGCCAGATTTGTGATATGCTACGGCTGGTTCACGAATATACAAAGTCTACTCGGTTTATGGTCATTTTTATTATTCTTTTTTATTTGTTTTTTGATTAATGGTTAGTCTAAGAGTCTTCTATGGTTTTCCTTAATAATTCCTAGTTAGACTCAATTTTTTTAATTAGTGTGTCCAGCATCTAGCACTTGCATTGGAAGTTAGCCTCTATGTAACACCCGAGATTTCCTTAATTAAAATTTACAAGACGATTTTTATAAAACGAACAACGATTTAATTTCATCACCACGTATCACGTCCCAAATATTTTTCTCTTGATTGGGCCTCAATTTTTACCACCATTTCAGCCCAAACGATGGCCCAAACACCCCAAATTTTCAGTCCATATATACACATATACATATACACTAGAAAACTCTAAAAAGTAAAATATATGCACATATATATACACACATGTATACACTCAAACCTACTTTTCAGATTTTGGGACTTGAAGGAGCATGGCCACCCTCACTTGGTTAGTAGGAGGCCATGTTGGTTGTTGGAAAACCATGCTAGTTGGTGGAAGAAGCCATGCTCAAGAATGGCCAAGCCAACCACTCAACCAACTCCTCTCTCTATAAATGAGGTTTGAAGCTTTTGGTGCTACACTTTGCAACTCACAAATCTGAAAATTCAACCTCACTTTCTCCTTCACTCTCTCGGCCACAACACAACACCCACACTTGCACATCTTAGTTCAAATTTTAAAGATAAATCAAGGAAGGGAATCAAGGGAAAAACTCTTCACACGTTGGATAAGTAGTCCTCGATCAAGTCTATATTACGTTGGTAGTAAAATATTAGAGCTTAACACATGTACGTATGGTGTGATTTAGACATTTGACTCGTTGGATAAACTCAACCCGGAGTTTTCGTTCTAATCACACATAGGACTAAGGTAAGATTTATGGAACCTCGTTTCTCTCTTTGGCATGTTTTCCCGTTCCTTCATACTTTGATATCATGCTATGTTGAGCTTGTCTTGTTTTGAGCATGTTGTTCGTTATCGTTCAAATCTTGTTACTTTGATTATTGATACCGTTTGTATGAGCTCAACAACATAAAAATCGTGATCAAATGTATTATGAACATTCTTGATAATATACCTATGCTTTGAATAGGAATTTTGAACCTTGGACATTGGACAAATAGGAGATTTGAGAAGAAAATGAAAGAAAATGAAGAAATAAATAAACTTGAAAAACGAATTTTAGTTGCTTCCCTTAATTTTAAAAAATATCTAGGCTTAGAATTTAATATGACGTGCTTTACAAAAGTTGTAGGAAAAATTACAAAGATTTTCCAGAAATGAAAAAAAAAAATTTCACTGTTCACGCACTGTTCACTGCGCGACCGCGAGTGAACAGTGCGCAGTTGGGCCCAAAGCCTAAGGTTTTGGCCGTTCGGCACGAGTGCGCCCATTTTTTAGCGCGGTCGCGCCTACGGCAGAGACCAAAACGTAAGATTTTCACCGTTCGGCACGAGCGCGCCCATTTTCGAGCGCGAACGCGCCCACGACAGTGGCCAAACTTGAATTTTTGACTTCTTAGAATATTTTAAGCCCATTTTCTACCTTGTTCCAACGATTTAAAACGTTCAAAACGATTATTTCCTTCATCTAATGTTCGAATGAAATAAATTTTGAAATTTACATTTGTTATCAAATATTTTCTTATGTAATTTACTTCTTTAACAAGATAAATGTTCCAAATTTAAAACTCCTATAGTCCATAGTCCAAATTCTCGATTTGTTTCGAATTCTATGATTGACTGAAATACTGAACCGACTTATTCCCGCTCTTAGTCAATCAATCACTGTGCCGTCATGGCTTTCCGAAATGAAACACTGTACCGATTTGATCGTTCCTGAATCGATTTATTATCGCTATTGGTCAATCAATCACTGTGCCATTATGGCTTACT
>JACFYI010003696.1:64537-84252 GCA_014898755.1 Handroanthus guayacan
GCCAAAAATTTTCTAGCCAAGTGATTTTGCAATATCTCAACTATAAAAGGGAGATATTGGAGAGGAAAGTTACCTCTTTTTCCCCACAATTCTGCAGAAATAGCAGCCACATTTCTCTACTCTCCACTCTCACTTTTTCTCTCGGCAAGTCACCATATATACATATGGAAAAAGTACATTAAGCCACCTGAACTATACGCGTTTTTGCACTTTGCAACCTAATAAAAAAAACGTTCCACTTTGCCACCTCAACTTTGCAAAAATTTTCACTTTGCCACCTCAGTACATTTTTCGGTGGACATATTCCATCGGTAGGTGGCATTGTGTAAAATTTCCCGAAGTTCAGGTGGTAAAGTAAAATTTTTCCTTTCTTAATATTCAGACACGTGTTTGTTGTGTGAATATTCCTATGGAATATTTCCCGAAAAATATACTGAGGTTGCAAAGTGAAAATTTTGCAAAGTTGAGGTAGCAAAGTGGAACATTTTTTTGATTAGGTTGCAAAGTGCAAAAACGCGTATAGTTCAGGTGGCTTAATGTACTTTTCCCTATACATATCTATATACTTGCAAAAATTTCTTCAGAAATCAACAAGAAAAGAAGGGGATTTAGGGGTATACGCTTCCATAGTAGACATTGGTAAGTAAGATTAAGTTCTTGAGAGTTCTTCATGAGCTCTTGAATCCTTTTCCTTGGTCAATATAAGTTGTATGTTGATCAAAAGCACTAAGTGAGTTTTGTGTTTTAGCTGTTCCAACTTGAAGACTCTAGATCATTAATTTTTGAAAATTAAAGCTTAGGACCACATGTGAGTATTGTGGCTTTCCTCCCATCTCTATTTGATTTTCTTGTTGGCTATGTTAGTTATGTTCAAGTTCAAGTATGAAAAATGCTTGTTGTTTTGTTTCGACGTTTGATTTTTATGATCTTGAGCACATATTTCCTTGATATGAGAATCCCAAGAGGACTTGAACATCTTACAACCATTCCTATAGCTTGGAAAGGGATTTGGAGTCATGGACATTGGAATATATCGTAAAGACGTAAAAATCGGTTTATATGATTTAAAACCATATACACTTTTAAATTTTGAGATCCTAAAATTTTATGATGAATATAAAAATAAAGATCTCAGATTATATATTGGAAAAATGGAATTATATTTCGAGAAAAAAAAAGGTTGAAAAACTGAAGAAAATGAAATTTGATAAAATTTGATTTTTGCCACTTCCTTTAATTTTTAAAATTGTTTAGGCTTAGATTTTAGTAGCACTTCCTTTACAAAAGTTGTTCCAAAAATTATGAAGTTTTCAAAAAAAAAAAAAAAAATTCACATGGTTGCTCAAGCGCCCGTAGGACAGTGGCTTCGGCCACTAACGGGCACCCCAACGCCCATGTTCCAGTAGCCAAGGCCGTGTTTGGGTGCTCAAGCGCCCAAACCCGAGGCGTGTTTCACTGTTTCGGCGCTCGAGCGCCCAACTGACCGCTCAAGCGCCCATTCCAGTAATGAAAAATTGATATTTTGACCTCTTTTGTCATATCCGAACTTATATTTCACTTCTTTAAACTCTTTTAAATTTTCAAAATGATTTTTTCGTAGTCCGTGGTCCAAATTCCAATCCCATCATTGACCCTATTTGATAATCGAAATATTTGTTCTTTGAACACATCTGATATGATTATACATGCTTGGATTGAACTCTATAAGTTCATATACGTTCGTTCATTTGCTCTAAACCTATATGCATGATAAGTTGGGCCCTAGGAAATTCTTAGATGATTTGAGTTGGGCAATATTGGATTGTCAATTCGAACTCCTGGAATTCCTGTTTGGAGGATAGCTGTGTGGAATTTTAGAGTTTAGAATTTCAAATGGTTATTCCGAAACACGCGGTCGACCATGTTTCAAAGTTTGATATGTGTGCAACTTGAGTGGGCACTCAGTATGCAAATTGGAGGGATAAGGGTTATGTTTTGTTGAAGTTATAAGGGTGATAGACCTACTAAATGTTCGTTTCTGCCTTATATGTTTGATAACATGAATGTGATAGAAATTTTGAAGCTTCTATTTTGTTATAATGTTTTGTTCGTCCCATTTCGTTACCTATCACATTCATAATATGAATTCATTTGTCTCTTCAAATCGATTTTATTCTCGTTGCCATCATTCCTATCATATACCACAAAACTCGCTGTGTCAGTGGACTCATGATTTCATGATATAAATATGTAGGTGCATAGCTGGAGTACATAAGCCCTGGTGAATCTAGATGTTTCAAGTATTTGGGATTTTGTATATATCAATCTCTTTGTAAGATGAACATTGTAGCTTGGTGGGTTTGTATTATGAATGATATTATGATAGTTGTTTATGAAATGGGCTGTAATGACGTTAAATTTCAAAGTGTTTAGTTTTGAATTTAATGAAACTCTATATTTACGTTTTAGTTAGTTTCTATTGTTGGGTTTTAAGCTACGAATGAGATGTTGGATTTCTATTTTAAAGCTTTTAGTTAGTTCGTTCTGCGAGTAGCGTTCCGGGATTTAGTGCTTGTACGTCCGTTCGTTATTCTGAAATCCTGGGGCGTTACAACTTAGGCATGGCTTGTTGAGATCTGTAAAATCTATTCAAGTTTTCCATTTTCCACCTAGTATTGGGACCACTACAACATACGAGAGCCACTCAGTGAACTAGATCTTTACTATATATCCAGCATCTAATAGCTTATTTACCTCTCCCTTAAGCACTTTGTTTCTTTCAGCACAAAAGCTTTGCTTCACTACTTTATAGGCCATGTTCAGTCTACACACAATTATGCCGAGGCCAATTCCCTTGAAGTTTAAATCATTTCATACAAAATATCAGGATTCTCCCTCAAAAAATTGATCATCATGAGCTCTATGCTTAGGGTCATGCTTGATCCAATCTTGTAGTTTTTCCTTCAACTTCGGGGATCAAATGTATGATCTTATGTTATTTGATTGGGGTAATTCTCGTATTAACAACTTTTTTTTCCTGTTATCCTTTCTCTCGTTATTTAAAAAGTTCTCAAGATTGGTTGTTGACCTAATCTCTCTTTTTACAACCTTTTCATCTATATTTTCTTTCTTTTTTTGAAAAGATACTTGGTAGCATTCCCTAGCCTCATTCTAATCTCTTAACACCTCTCTAGCTCAATTTTCAGCTGGAAATTTCATTTTGGAATAGAAAGTTGACTCTATTGATTGAAATTAATCAAGTTATGACCTTTCCTCTATTATATCGTAAGTTGAGATCATACACAATCAAGAATTTTATCACCACAATTTTTGGCAAATCTCCATTGTAATCGAAGCTGGAAGGTCCACCGTCCCTACTAGCATGACTTTTGCTAATCTATAACCAACTAATGAAGGGTGAACTGGTTCGGTAATGGCCATATCAAAGCTTATTATTTTTAACACATCTAGGAAAATTATATACACCGAGCTTCCATTACCCTCCAAAACTTTTTTCACTCTTAAGTTACCAATATTTGTTATTATCATCATAGGTCATTGTGAGGGGTCACAACCCCATCCATATCGTATTAATTGGAAATACACACCAGTTTCTTCCTTGGTTTTAAATACCTCTATTTTTGACATGGGACCCTAAGAACATAACTCTCAAACATATTTTTTTCTGTGTTCTGTGAATCTCTTGGAATTGGTCCATCTGCTATGGTATTTGTAACTCCTCACCTAGGGAGATTATTGCCCAACTGGTTCAAAAACTTTTCTTCCTTTCTCTTAACCTATTGAGAAAAGTTGTCCTATAATCTTGAGGACATTACTCTTTTCCTCTCTTTCTCCTTTAGGACCTCAGGTCCTTGCTTTTTCAATATATACACCTTGAAGTAACTTTATTGGATGAATATTTGTATCTTATCTTTTAACTTGAAGTAATCGTTAATATCATTGCCTTTATCTTTATGAAAATGATGATATTTCTTTGAACTTATCTTTGCTAGTGTATCTCTCATCTAGCAAAGTTATTTGATGATTTTAGGATTCTCAATAGCCATAAGATCTTGGGACCTTGTGATCGTCAAAGTATTATAATGAGAATACTTGCTCTTATAGGGTGATCTCATATCTCTTTCATATTTGACTTTACCTTGTTCCTTCACCTCATTTTCCTATTGAGATTCTTTTTCTAGGTTCCCAATTGCATTATTTCATGCCCTTGAATTCTTCATCATTAATATATGTTATGGGATGGCCATGAGCTCTTCCATGGTTTGAGGTAGACTTCTTGACAAAAATGAGAAGTTACTTTTCTCTTTGAGGATATATAATGGCACACTTGCTACTAAGTTGACCCAAAGGTCATGTACCATCATTGAATTCATATAAAATGTAGACATGTAATCCCTTAGTGATTTGTTTCCCCTGCTTAATAGAAAAAAAGTGAATATATGGCCTCTTACTCTTTTTCTTGCTTGTAAAGTTATAAATAAATTTTCTTGTGAGGTATTTGTAATGCATCACTATCAGCAATACAATGCATGTTAACCACTCCTCAGTTGTGTCGCATAGGATGGTTACGAAGACCTTTGCCTATTGCACACCATTCATTCTATAAAGATTTATCACATGCTCATAACCGCTCATATCTTTCTAGGATTCTCCTATTCCATCATCCTTAGGTAATCAAGTATCCTGAAACTACAAGAAAGATTTTCGGCCAATATATTCTAGTAGAAAAGTGAGTTATCCTGTCTAGGTCAATTGTACCTTTCCTATTTAGTTCGTCTTGGCTTTGACTGAATCTCTCTACCTCATAGATTGTCATATTCACTCTGTTCGAGATAGTGAAGGCTTGTTTTTGAGGTTGGAGGTCATGTTGGGGTTGAGACCTCTCAACATGATCAAACTTTGATATACATTTGACCAAATCTCTCACCCTAGGCATGTTGTCAATACACATTGGGTGGATGAGCCAGAGGTGAAATGTTTCAGCTCACCATATCCTCAAAATCCACTATTTTTTCCTTCGCATTCTTCACACCCATTTCCCTCTGTGGATTTCCCCATTGTAATTCACTTTCAGTGGGTGGTAGTGGCTCAAGGATCAATTGTTTGTTAAGTGGTTGGGTTACAAAGGGTGTGGGTGCATAAAAGGTTGGTATATGAAGTATTGAGGCATATGACATTATAGTAAAGGGTGTGCTGGTTATTTCCCACCTCATCTCTTGTATCATTTCATATTCATATCATAAATCATAGCTTCCAACTCAACTTTAGAAATTTGTAGCAATCTTTTTCTAGGTAACCTTCTACAAAAGAGTAGTGTCCCCACCGGACTTGGGTTCGGATTCTCCAGTGGGGTGTAATATCTGTATTATGTATCTAAACAACTTTTCCTGGTTGTCTACCATCTCGACCCCTTCTCTGTGAGCAAACAAAGCAAATAAAGAAGTCCATAGTTAGATGTGAGTTCCCCACATAAGGTGCCAAATGGTAAAATGCTAGAGATCACAAGTAAAGTCTTGTATATTGTTACCAAAAAGTGATATTAAAGAGGTGATCCCTCAGGGTAAATAAGTACTATTACAATGATTCTAGCTACTTAAGATGGCAAGTTGATTAATCTAGATGCCTAACTCTATGTGAGGTGGCTTGAGGTCATGATATGTGCAGCAAGGTTGCTATAAACACATGAACAGTAACTGGTCGTCAACAATGGCGAATGGGGGGGCGAAGGTATTTAAGCATCCAAATTGTACCTGCTATCACTTTACACGTAGTACCATCTCTAGAACTTGCAATGTAGATCAACGGCTCTATGCTTCAGCCATACTTTCTCAGTTCACTTGGGTCGAGGATGGGTATAATTGGGACCCATGCCAAAAGATGCAAATATATTTTTGGTATTTCATTCTTAATCTAGTCTATAATTATAATTTCCACATGTATAATATACAGTAGTGAAAATGATTTTTAAATTATAACTATTGATAGATCATGTGATGATGGTATAATTATTGTTATACATATGTTATAGTAGCCAATACTGACAATAATTAGCCAAATAGTTAATGCCATTATCATATTTTAACAAAATAAAAGTTAGTGTCACTTAATATAGTGGTATTAAAACTTGCTATGGCTTAATAAATGGCATTGATATTTACATGTGTCATTTTAGGTAATGTTTGGATCCATTTGGCACTGGAAGGGATTTTATTCTCTCAAAACTAAAATAAACAATCTCTTGTAAATTTTAAAATTCTCCACCAATATATTATTACGAAATTGCAACTCTTTCAAATTATTACATCTATCAGACTTATACATATCTTTTTATTTCTATCACTTTTTTAATATAAATGTATAATTTTCAATTATTATTACTATGAAATAATAATAATAATCATATAGAAATATCTTGTGATACCAGTAACCGTACAAAAATTTACACTAAAAGACATCTATCTCTTGAAACAAACAAAAGATTGCTTTGTACTCAACATATTATCTAAAATGGTGAGTTCCCAAAATGTGTTGCAAGGAAAACATTGTCCTTGAACAGTCAAAAGCCAATCCAAACATTATACATTTTTTGTGTGAATTATATAGGGAATGCACATTAAAATTTTAAGTACCTCAAATAAATTCATATTACAACCATCTTTTGTAAATATATACACACATCATTAGGAAGCATATATATCTTATAATATTTAAATACTTCATAAGATCTCTTCACAAAGTAAAAGAACAATGAGGTTATAGGACTACATAAACGAAAGTGATAGCCAATCCATTTTCTATCTGTTGAGGGTTAATCCATGAGTCCCTGGCAATTGAATGTCTACAACCATTCCAGTATTGGCTTCTAGTGGAAAAGAGTTATTTTCCAGAGCTTTTAGGTATATCGTATTAAATTTGCCAGACTAATTTCAATTTTAGGGGCTCTTTGGTAAAGGTTAAAGTGTGGATTATATTATTTTGTAACTCATTTGGTATCTTATATTTAATAGTGAGTAGTAAGGATCCATCCCCTACTATTTTTCTCTCACTTATATTACCTTTCCCCTTAAGATTAACTAGTGTGGAATGATAAAATTTCAATAATATTTCTAATATTGCAATTCTCTGACAAATAGGCGCCTTACAAAGGGGCATTTATATCTTTAACCTAGGAATTAGGAGCTAGGAGTTGCAAATTAATAAGGGCTACCACACACTTGATTAGATATATGATCATACTATTTCAACATCATCTACACATTAATAAGAGCTACCAAACCCAAGGCTAATTTATATGTTTTTACAATTTAGTAGGACTATAAATTAGTATAGCAAATTTAATACAACATGCCAACGAGTCCCCTACTAAATTGTAGAAATAAAATTAGTTTTAAGTTCGGTAGTCTTTATTAATTTGTGGATAATATTAAAATTCTATAATCATATGTCTAATCAAATATTTGGTAGCCCTTATTAATTTGTAGATCCTAGACTAAAGGCATAAATGTCCCTTCTTAAAGTGCATTTTTTTAGGGAATTGCAATTTTAGGGACATTTTTGAAATTTTATCTTCATATACTAATTATTCTTGAGGGAGGGAGACAATATTTGTAGTAGATGAAATAATATTATTCATATTATTCTCAAGTATCTTTTCATCGGCCGTCATGTCATGAGATATTCATTAACTTGAGACATGACAGTTTGGTCCGCATAGAGAATTCAAGAATTCATGGAACTTCTCAACAACAAATTTATTCAGGTCGACATCTTCCATTTTATATCCTTTCTCTAGTGACTCCCATTGTTGTTTCACCGGAGCGATAGGCTATACACACTATAAAGAGCATTCTCCAATCCGTTGAACGTGGAGTGTCTAGCAAAGTAGAAGCTAAAAAAATTTAATGGGCATGATTTTAAAAAGTGGCAAAAAAAAATGAATTTTTACCTTACCACCTTAAACTTAGTGAGACAAAGTCCACGAGTGGATCTGTGTTTACTTTAGCAGGAGAGGCCATTTCTTGAAAATCTTCAAAACAAACCTGCATAGCTAGATCAACTATGGAATCAAAATTCATAGCGTTGGATGAGGCAGGTGAGAAAGCTAAATGACTATGCCATTTCTTAGAAGATATTCCAAATTGGCCTAAACATGTGCCAGCCATTAGCATTCATTGTGATAGTCAATTTGTAATTGGAAGGGTACAAAGTACTATGTATAATGGTAAGTCTAGACATATACGCCGAAGACATAACACCATTAGACAACTGCTCTCTGATAAGATTATCTCTATTTACTATGTGAAGTCAAAGGATAATATTGTGGATCTGCTTACAAAGGGTTTAAATAGAGAGCAAGTTTATAAATTATCGAGGGGAATGGGACTTAAGCCTATGAAATAAGTGAGACACTATAATAGGAACCCTACCTATGTGACTGGAGATCCCAAGAAATAGGTTCAAATGAAAAACTAAGTTATTGTGACTCGATGGGCAGGCACTGGGGGGTAACCCCCTTCCCAATCCTATGATAAGTAGACAATGCCACCTGCAAAAGTGATTTAGGTTAAGTTTGCTTTTACTGGATTTTTTAGAGGATGGACTCTTTTAGCGGGCCAACCCGCTACTAAACATAGGATACTGGAGAAGCTATAATGAGTTACAAAATTATATAATTCACCCAGTCACCGAAATAAATGAGTAGCTACGTATTGAAACTAAATTATTAGTTATTAAAGCGCTATAGTATTTTAAATAATAGAATTATCTATATCATTAGATGAGGTAAACTAATTTTAACACTTATTAAATTGGTTGCACATGGGATTAAATAAAAGTTATGCATAAAATAATTAGTATATATTTTTACACCAGACTGTATAAATGCTTATGAAATACTTATATACCAGTCCAATGCGATTAATTTCTCTATGTGCTGATTTGTATTGAACTTGCACTCTTCATAATTACCATGATACATATTTGCAAACAGCAATAATTTTTTTCAATGTAATATTATTTATTCTTTTTTTCCATCTGAGGAATATTATTTATTCAAATAATAGTGATAAAGCTTTTAAAGTTATATATATATATATAAGAAATTACGTACATATTTTATCTTTGTAAAAGATATATATATGTATATATATATATATAAATAATTGTCACAACAAATTACATTAGACATTAATTTTCAGTTCAGCATCCATGCCTTCTTAGTTTATGCACTATTATAATAAGAATATTCTTTTTTATTTAATTTTGACTTGATCCAAGATTACACAATGACAACAAAACTATAAAGTTAGTCAATGTGTATTAATTAACAATGAGAAATTTGACATTAACCATACATATTGAGTGGCAATATTTTTTGTCACAATTATGATTTTCACAAGTTTGACCGTAATATTAATTAGGTTTACCTTGGCACTACTAAAAATTAGCTAGTGACACATATGTACACTTAAATTTTTCATAATCTATAGTGATAATTTTTTTAACTAGATTGTCATATATATATATATATATATATGTCCCTCTGATTGTCAATACTACAAGTTAGAACACTATTTTTTGTTTAATATATAATTATTGTGAAATTACAAAACACCCATCACCATAAATGATGCACAAATCATAAAGTGATTGTCATATAATACATACTTATTATTAGTGATGACTTTCACATTCACTAATTCATTTTCCCTACCTTGGGTGTTGATTGGGAGGGGGGTTTCAACCTCTATGTCTTTACTCAATCAGATGATGCGTCAGCAACCATTGGATTTACCCTCAGTGTGGCTTGATAATAGAGGATCCATTAAAAGAGGTCTATAAAATTTAGCTGAGCCTCTCTGAAATCTTTCTCAGGGTACCAAGTCATTTGTTCAACCTCGACCTTAGGGGTTAGCTTACTTGCCATTTTAGTTCGCTCTCAAGAACCCTTACTCTCAGTTGTCCCCATGGTTTCGGCCTCAACACTCAATCTTATTGGGGACGACCCCTATATAGCCAAAACAAAAGTTTGACAACATTATTTTCGCAATTAGTGGTGTATCAAAGAGCATTAACCTATGGGCCTCATTTAATGCAGCCCATGCTGATAATATGACTGATTCCTTAATATTTGCCCAAAAGAGGCATAGAAGCGGAGGATACAATACAGTCCCCATTCTGTTGGTTTGGGCAAAAGATAGTTTAGATCCTGTGAAATATCTTAGGTCAAGGAATGCATTCCTAATTGCTGGAAGGGCAAAGTAGACAACACCCAGAATCCTCGACATCCATCACTATAAATACCAATGCCATTTATTGCTTTAGGGTACACTCTTTATCCTCATTAGATTCTCTCAACTACTCTTGTCTTTCGACTATAATTATCTTGGCCCCTTCAGCTCGATCTAACTTAGGCATCGGAGGGCATTAGCGACTGACACTTTCTACTAGCCAATGTACTTGTTACCTTGCAAGTTTACCCCACAACTTTACCAATTGTTCAACGTGGACCCCTAAGGTCAATCCAGCTCATGCCTACGAAACATACTAATCTTACTTTCAGTAAAATTTTATGTCAAGTTAATGACATAGGTTGTGTATGTAGATCTATATAAGTTGTCATTAAGGGTGCAAAATGACATATATACATTTTTTTTATTCAACATACATGTGTTTTTGTCCATTCGTATATATTTTCTCTTTTAAGTCTAGAGGGCTATTTCAAGTATTTACTAATATGGACAACTAGCTCAAATAATCATGTAAAATGGGTGAGGTAAAAATGAATTTAACATTTTCAAACTTATTTTTAGATACCGGGTGATATGGTGGTAAACTCTATGCTTGTAGCCATGGCATATCAATCTTCTTTTGAATTGAAAATTTATCATGTCAGCTCATCACTAAGGAATCCCATAAAATTCGAGAAGCTTAAGTGGATGGCGTATCACTATTTAAAGAAGAATCCATTGGTTGATAACAGAGGGAAGCCTGTCAAGGTGGGAAAACCCACAACATTGAGCTCCATGACTAGCTTTCAGAGATACATGGGAATCTACTATCTGCCATTTTTAAAGGTTAGGTCCATTAATTTCCTTATCTTATTATATACATATATACATATTAAGTTTGAGTTTGTGCAGCAAAAATTTAAAAATGCTTCTTCACGAACTTCTATCTAATGCCATTATTTATAGTTTATGTATTTTCCTTATGCACTGAAATTATATGATATCTATATTACTAAATGATTTTTCTTTTTTTGTTTCATTGTATAATATTGTAGATATTGAAGTTCTTGAATGTGATACTTTGTAACCTTTGTAAAAGTTTATATGCCAATTCAAGACGAAAAATCAATCATGTTATGCGACTAGCAGAACTCTACAAACCGCACTTATTCTTTGAGGGAAGGTATGTATTTCTTTCTTCTCAACTTTTCTATCATTTTCAATTTATCCGAGTATTCTAATTGTTAGAAGTACAACATAATGTTAACATTCTTTTCTCTTTTCCTCTCATACAGGTTTGATGATACCAACACTGAAAATCTACGAATGTCAATGAAATTAGGCAATGTAAACTCAGATATGTTTGATTTTGATCCAACATCCATTCACTGGGAAGAATACTTCACCAACGCTCATTTTCCACGAATTGTGAAGTATGTGCTGAAGCAATGTTGATGGACTTATGTCATGTTTAATGATAAACTTATGCAGTGTGGCAAAAAATAAATTACTGAGTAGCATTTTATTTTTATTAGAAGAATATGATGTTATCATTTGTTCTAGTAGAATTGTTACAAATTAAAGTACATGGAAACTTGTAAATTCAAATGCCTATGTCTAATTTCTATCCCCTCGAATAAACAAGGAAAATAAAAATTTTGCTCCTCTAAGTTCACCTAGAGAGAGATGAACTCAATGTTATTTGTTGGATCTTGTGCAATAGAAGAAAATGAATGTGTGGTATTTATTCTTTCGAGAATCATAAATCTTGCTGATCAATTTGGCAACAAGAAAAATGCCTGACGAAATGAAAGTATGGGGCTCGACTTGATGTAGCTACCTCAAAAGAGAGTGCCACTCAAGCTAGACCAATCAAGGAAAGTGACAAAAATCTATGTTATCAAATCTCATTTCCTCTTCAGTTTTGTGTTTTTTTTTTCTTCTTCTTCTGAAATTTACTTCCATTTTCCAGTAGAAAACTTGAGAGCTTTATTTGTATTTTCTTATCTTAAAATTTTAGGTTTTCCAAATTTAAAAGTTTATATGATTTTAAATTTTATAAACCGATTTTTACGTCTTTAGGCAATATTCCTATGTCCATGGCTCCAAGTCCCTTTCCAAGCTAGGGGAATGATTGTAAGATGTTCAAGTCCTCTTGGGATTCTCATATCAAGAAAATATGTGGTCAAGATCATGAAAATATAACGTCGAACAACGAGCACATTTTATGCTTGAACTTGAACATAATTAACATAACCAACAAGAAAATTGAATAGAGATGAGAGGAAAGCCACAATACTCACATTTGTCCTAAGCTTCAATTTTTTCAGAGATTATAATCAAATATCATAAGTTGAACCACCTATAAACACAAAAACTCACTTAGTCATTTTTATCATCAACTTAGTATAACTAAGAAATGATTCAAGAACTCACAAGAGTTTGATCATACTTACCAATGCTTACTATAAAAGAGTATCCCCTAAATCCCTTTCTTCTATTCTTGATCTCTTAAGGAAATATTTGAAATGTGATGAGTTTTGTGTATATATAAACTACCAAGAAGGAGAGAAAGGGAAGAGAGAATGATGTGAAGATTTTTCCTTTGCCAAAATGGGAGAATGGTAAAGTGTAATGGCCTTGTGTCTATATGTATTTATAGAGGGGATTGGGTCAATTTACTTGGCTAGAAAATTTTTGGCATTAAAAATTGGAAATATTCCACCATTTAAGCATGAAAATCGGCTGCCATAATCTAGGGGAAATCTTGATAAGATTTCCCATATCTTTTTTTTTTTAAAAACAAATTATAATGTGGGCTAAAATGTTTGAGCTAAAAATTGGGCTCAATTAGGCCAAGAAATGGGCCTATTTTGGGCTAAATGTTGCGTAAACGAGGCTTCGTAAGTTAGAAAAATTTTTCGAATGTAAAGAAATTATTTTAATATTGAAATGATTTTTACGAGTTCAAAACCGATTTATCGTTTGAAAAATAGTGAGTTAGATTATTAATTAGGGAATTTTCCAGGGTGTTACAAATATAGCAAACCACTGAATCACTCATCTTTGGCTTTGTCAAAAGTTAGACCCACATCTGCAGTACCCTTCAAGTATCTCAAAATCCACTTCATAGCCTGCCAATGTTCCTTTCCAGGACATGCCATGTACCTACTTACAACACTAACTGCATGTGAAATGTCAGGGCGAGTGCAAACCATAGCATACATAATACTACCCATTGCACTCGAATATGGAACACTAGACATCAGCTCCATCTCCTCATCTGTTTTCAGTGACATGTTTGCAGACAACCTAAAATGGGAAGTAAAAAGAACAGATACAGGTTTGGCACTTGTCCTATTAAATCTCTTGAGGACCATCTCAATATAGGACTGTTGAGACATCATCAACTTCCTAGCCCTTCTATCCCAAGTAACCTCTATCCCCAAAATCTTCTTTACAGCACCCAAATCTTTCATCTCAAACTCCTCACCTAGCTGCTTCTTCAATAGGTCAACATGTGACATGCTTCTAGCAGGAATAAGAATGTTATCCACAGACAACAGCAAATACACAAAAGAACCATATGCAAGTTTCTTTTGATACACACAACTGTCATATGCACATCGAGTAAAATCATTCTAAATCATGAATGTATCAAACCTTTTATTCCACTGCCTAGGGGACTATTTCAGACCATACAAGGATTCCTTAAGCAAGCAACCATGGTTTTCCATACCTGGAGTGATGAATCCCTCAAGTTGACTCATATAAATCTGCTCCTCCAACTCACCATGCAAGAATGCAATTTTCACATCTAACTACTCTAGTTCTAGATTATAAAGAGCCACCAAAGCTAGTAAGACCCTAACAGTGCTGTGTTTCACCACTGGAGAGAACACCTCATTGTAATCTATCCCCTTCCTCTGTATAAAACCTTTAAGTACTAACCTTGCCTTGTATCTAGGTGCTTCAACTCCTAGACTGCCCTCCTTTCTCTTGAAAACCCATTTGCAGCTTACTACTTTTTGTCATTTTGGCAATGTAACAAGCTTCCAAATCTGATTCTTGTAAAAAAACTCAATTTCTTCACCCCTAGCACCAATCCACCGATCTGCATCTCGACTAGAAATAGCTTCTTTATAACTATTAGGCTCCAACACATTAATGGTCTTTGCAACTGACAAAGAAAATTCCACAAAATTGCATAACAAAAAACATTCCCATCAATTACATTTGCATACCTTTGTGGTGGTCTCATTTGTCTCCTCTCTCTGCCTATTGCAATGTTATATCATTGTTGTTGCATAAGTGCATCACCATTACCATTCTGATCAAGATTCTGCACCTCATCCACTTCCTCTATTTCTGAACTACTGGGCTAAGTTGGTGGAGAGACAATCTCAAGCTCTATCCAATCACTGACACCACTATCTATTTCTACTATTGTCTTATCCCTATGACTATCTAGTAAGGCAGATTCATTGAATGTCACATCTCTCCTAATAATTATCTCTGGAGTCTTCTAATTTTTGCACCACAACCTGTAACCTTTCACTCCATATGCACACCCTAGAAGTATGCATTTCTTTGCCCTCAGCTCAAGTTTACCATCCCTCACATAAGCATAAGCAACCCAGACCATACCTCAAAAGGAGTTTTGCACTCAATAGCTATAGATGGAGATCTATTGACCAAATAGTAAGCTGTGTTAATTGCTTCAGCCCAAAAATCCTTGCTCACACATGAATGTGAAAGCATACTTCATGCTCTATCACAAAGTGTTCTATTCACATGTTCTGCAACACCGTTCTATTGTGGTGTTCCTGTACAAGTGTGGTGTCTCACTACGCCCTCTTTGCTATAGAAAACATTAAACACAGAATTGCATAATTCCAACTCATTGTCAGTTCGAAGATGCTTCACTTTCCCTTCTGTCTGTCTGTTCTATTTTTTGGAAAGCTATTTTTCAACTCCTTCGATTATAGAGCATTACTAATATCATCAAGTGAAATACTGCCTTTCCCATACAACAACATATCAGCAAAAGTATCATAAGAAGGTGATAAAGAGCACAACACAATCAAAGTCTGATCCTCACTATCAATTTTAATATCTATGTTCTTCAGGTCCATTATAATCGAATTAAACTCATCAAAGTGAGATTTAATAGGTGTACCTTCATTCATTCGGAGTGTATATTGTAACGCCCCGGGATCCAGGGGCCGACAACATCACCTGTGGGCAGGCGGACCTCTAGCGAGCTAGCAACAATGCAACGGAAATAACTAAACATCACATTTACATATTTATACAACCCCAATAACATATAGGGACCTTTACAAACTATGGTCTCACGGCTACAAGCCCAAAAAAAAAAAATCAAAACATAAGGTAATGTACAGATTTTTACTACCTAATACAAATCTAATGGCTACAAGCCATTTACATCATTATTTAGGTAAACCATCGAACTAAACCAAAGTAGAAGAGCTTAAAACGAAACAAAAGAGCTCCAAATGCATATACACCTACACATGATAATATATTTGAAAAAGTCCACTGACTTAGTAAGAAGTATAGCTATGAAATGGAGAAGAATAAGAAAGCCAATAAACGAGTAAAGAGGCAATAAGCTCAACAATAAAAATGAACATGCCAACGATTGCAATTATCTCACAAGCAATATAAATGAATGACTCAGCAAAAGCATAAACGATAGCTCGGCAAGAGCACAAATAATAGCTCGTCAATAGTATAAACAATAGCTCGACAAGAGCACAAACAATAGCTCAGCAAGAGCATAAACGAGTTTAATCATAATAACAATTAGCACAATCGTATGGCAAAGGCAGAACTATTATTTGGTGGATCTGTCACCCTTATAACTCCATAACAATATATAATCCTTATCCCTCCACAGGGTCCCTCCCTCGAGTGGCCACTCGGAGGGATAACCCAGCCAACTATAGACACTGTCGACGTATCGCGTGTCGTAGACTAGTCCCTAGAACTTATCTCCAGGCCTCCAGAGGACTATCTAAACAATGGGGAAGCCATTCAGGGGATTCACTGTCGGCCCGACGCCGCCCAACATCCCTCCTGAGACTTCCCAAGGCCCAACAATCAATCGATCAATCGGTTTTCAATCAATACGAACAATAGAATTATAACAATGTGAAGTTTCAACAATAATCAGAATTCAGACATGATCAATTAATCGAATTTAATCAGAAATTCATAACAATAGTCCGAAATAACAAGACGAAGCTTCACCACAAATTCGAATTCGATAAAATATTTCAATACAATATTAGGACATAAAAAAATGTACGCTTGGATTGAGGAGAGCTTATTGGAGTGAAATATGAACTTAGAATATCAAAAAGAAGTTAAATCAAAATTTGAAATTTTATCTCGGGCGCAAATAAATGAACAATTCTATTTCAAGATAATATCAAATTATTCGAACTTATTATTATTCGAGGTGAAAAAATGAATCAATAACATTTGTCAAATTTGAGATTTATTTCATTCGAACTTCAAATTAGGAAGAAAATCATTTTTGAAGTTTTCAAAACATTGAAAAGAGGTAAAATATGGACGTAAAAAGGCAAAATAGCTCAAAAGTCGAATTTTAAATATTCTGAAATAGGCGCGATCGCAAACAAAATGGGCATGGACGCGCGTAAAACGTCCCAAAATTTCTGTCCCGGGTGCATCAGTGCATGAAAACGGGCACGGTTGAGCCCGATGAACAGTAACTGGGAATTTTTTTTTTTGTATAAACTCCTTCACAAATCAGACCTCCGAAAATGTAAAATTTAGCCTTAGTTTGTTCTAGTCATCATTAAGATTTTTAATTTCTAAGTTTTGAAGAATTTTGGCAAGAATACCAATTTTCGTGTTTTCAATCTATCAAGTTATTTGAGTCCTCTTTTGTCCATGATTTTTACTCCATCAAGTCTCCAACATGATTAAGAATACAATAGCACAGGATTGAGCCAAGGTTTCAATAAAATCAAGTGTCCCAAATCAAGGAATTCCAATGATATTTCAATAACGCGATTCGATCGATTCAAGAATTGGAATTAACCAATACAAGTTCCAATCCATAGCAAATATGCAAAAGAGGGAATAGCTATGATCCTTACCTTATAAGCCAATCCAAAAGTTGCTAGTAGTAGTTCACAACTCAATCAAACCTATGGAATCAAAATCATAAGTTGTCATACCTTATTCTATACCTATATAGAAAACACCACAGATAACAACTAAAATTCCTATCTTACCAAGTGAGCAACCTTTCTTTCCCCTTCCTTGAGTAAATTTTGAATTGAAATTGATGTTGAAAGGTGAAAATTCCTTTGGAAAAGAAGACAAGATAAAGAAAATTGATCTAGCAAATTTTTCTTCTTTCTTTCTCTCTTTTTTCTCTCTGTTTTTCTTTCCTTTCCTCCTTGCATGAAAATTATTGTCTAATTTCTGAAAATTTGTTGGTTATAATATAGAAAAAAAATGTTAGGACTTATTGGGCATTTTTAGAATTGTTGCTAAGTGTCAATTGATTGTGGGTTGTAGCCTATTAGCTCAATCATGGAATAAGCTTGGTTGGGAATTAGTTTTGGCATATAATATGCAAATATCTTTGTTACAAATGTGTGTGTATGTGGCGGATGTGTGTGTATATATATATATGTATATATTTTGATTTTATTTCAAGTATAATTTAGTGTGTAACATATGGTATAACAATTTAAGTTTTGGACTAAATTCTTGGATATAATTTGGACTAAAAATCATTTCTTGACGCAAATAATGTATACAATAATTTTTGGGTGTAAAATAAATCTTTTGGAAGTAATAAAATATTTTTGATTGGGAGAAAAATCTCAAATCAGTGAAAAATCAGGTACCGATTAGGATTTTTTCAAAAACGTTTTAAAATGTCTAACAATTGAAAATTGAGAGTCCAAAAATCAAATTAGAGAAATATTTAGCTAAGAATTTAATTAAATAATTTTTTTCACTTTAAAATTAAATTAGGGGAATTTTTGGGTTGTCACATATATAGTCTCTTTTTTAGGTAGAGGCAATTTGTCAACGATTTAGTGGCGTATAGCTCTTCCATCTTCTTCCAGGCCTCTGCTGTTGAATCTTCAGCAACAATCTCACAAAGAACACTATCTGTAATGCTCATAAAAATCGCACTCAAAGCCCTCTCCTTCAATTCTACCTCCTCTAACTCTTTCATCTCTTTTGGAAAATCCTCATCAATCGCCTTCCATAACCCTTGTAACACTAGGGATGATCTCATCCTAATCTTCCATAGAATGAAACTAGATCCCCCATCGAACTTCTCTATTTCATACTTTGTTGAAGATGAAGACGACATCTTAACCCAAGACTGTGTGTCGAAAACCCTAACCTGGCTCTAATGCCAGATTGTTAAAAATATAGGATTAAACTAACACACGATCACACACAAAGAGAATAGAGAAGAAGAAAATGACACAAAGATTTAACGAGGTCCGGCCAAAATAAGCCTACGTTCTCAGGGCAAGAATAGAGTGAGTTTTTTTTATTATACAAGAGAAGAGAATAACACAACTGATCTCAGTTACAATTTCTTTTTGAAAACCTCAACTATTTCCCAATTTTAACTGCCAAAAAAATTGACCTCACAAAAGAAATAAAATAAAAAATAATAGGTCTATCAGCCCTTGCCCTCTACTACCAACAAACAGATTTCCATTTTTTTCCTCCAATTTGGGTCGCACCGCGATCGTTTCCATTCGGGTAGCAATTTGGATCCACAAAAGGAAAATTCAAAACCCAAAATTAATAGAATGCTTTTGGAGGAGCTGGGCCCTAGGATGACAAGACGAAAATCGGTATGTTCTGACTGTGCCCCAACAACCATTACCATTCGAGTGGCCAATCGAGACATATTGGAGGGATAAGGTGATATTAAATGGCCGTTAGGAATCATAAGATTGAAGACCCTACCGTGATCTTCAATGTTCGGCCTTACATGTTACCTTGTACAAAGTATTTATACTGGTTTGAGACATGCTTGCTATTCCATACTTTGATTATCGCCACTCTCAATTGTTAAACCAAATGTTTCTCACTGAGTCATTTAAAGTTATTTCTTTTATTTCCATCTATTACAATGCACAAATTAGATGCTAGGTTTTGAGTCACTGCAGAAATATTAGATGTCTTGGTATCTAGATATGTAGTTATTATATTATAGTGTTTATATATTTCTTTAATACTTATAGGTAGGCATAGCAATTATGCTTTTGTTTCATTTAGTTGATGCAGCTTGGACGTTGTTCTGGATATTACTAAAGAGTATCGTTTGGGTAGTTTGTGCATGAGCTAAACACATTGTGCATAAGAAACTTCACAGATATTTGATTTTGCATTTAATGATATGTGGATGAAGCTATTATAAGATTTACTCGATTATAGGTTATA
>JACFYI010003696.1:87602-99280 GCA_014898755.1 Handroanthus guayacan
GCTTTGTTCTCGAATTTAGATATCATTTTGGGCTTCAACATGAATATATCTATTTCTGAAACACTTAACACCCAAATCAAATGATTTCCAGATAAAAATAAGATAATTCCATGTAGAAATATGCCTAAAATGTAATGCAATTATGAAATTATCATTAAGTCAATACGCACTGTGCCAAAAGTAAAAAATGGTTTAATTGAAAATGAAATTTTCCCATGTATCGTGCATCTAGCGCTTGCATTGGACATTATCCTCTACTTCGAGGGTTATTCCAAGTCTAGCATATAAGCCCAACTATTGCATTCATTTAGCATATTATTATTAAGAATTCATTACATATTTTGAGTCATTAGCCTGTGTTTTTGAAGAGAAATCTTCTGTTCCCATCGTCAATTCTTAGGTAGATTACTAGAATGGTGAATGTTGATACCTTTTGGCTATTTTCTTGAAGTTCCTCCTATACTTCCCCATATTTTACTAGTGTCAATATGTCAAGAAAAAAGGTCCGTGAATTTCATTTATAAACACGAAAATATGTCATCCCTTACAAGTTAACACTTTACTCAAACTTCATGTAGGAGATATGACTTCCTGGAGAAGGGAGAATGATAATCGCAGAAAACCAGACAGTATTAGAATAAAACTCCCATGGAAGATGAAGAACTAGAAGTCAATTATTGACCCCGACACAGATTTAAACCATGAGAAAAATTTTACTATATTCCGATGAGGTTTTGCAATTCGCCGGTGATGTTTCATTGTTGTAATTAATATTGAGGTGAAGTTTTGAGTGAATCTTGCAATTTATTGAAAGGCAAATTGAGACGCACACTGAAAGAAAGAAAGGGAATTAGGGATTATCTTGAGAACAAATAATTACCGCTAAATGTGAACTATGAATATTTGTAAAATAAATTGTAAATTAATTTATAAATATAAATTCATGTGGAAACTGGATGAATAAGTTGGCCCACACAAAAATCTGTTAGGTTTAGTTTACTTTGAAGGTTTTGGTTAATAGAGGTTTGATTTATGAATTGTTTAAATGATGATTTGGAGTGATAAAATTGGACTTGATTGATGGTTTACAGTAATTTCTTTGACCTAAATTGTATGAAATGTTTATTTTAATTATTTGGCATGAAATGGTTTAACCAATTAAATTACCAATTCATCGTTGCCATTAAATATATGCAAATAACATATTGGGCTGCAGCTCAAACACGATGAGCCTTGGCTTGTCTACTTCCGAAATTTTTTCATAATAAAAAAATAATTTATTTTTACAATAATAAAATCCAATCAATAACAAGTAGCCCAAACACATAGTTTTGTCTTAGAAGAAAATATTTTTTACACCAAAACCAAAAAAAAAAAAGAAAAAAGGAAAAAGGGAAAAAAATCATTCAACAACTTAAAAATATTTTTCGATTTCCCTGGAAACAGTTCTCCACTGGTAAATTTTTATTTTCCTTTTCTTTTCTAAATTTGTGCAAGAATGGCAGGCTCCTGACGAAAAGAGAGAGGAGGGGTTTTTCGTGTTTTTTTTCTGTTCTTTTTTTTTTAAAAAAAATAAATTAGTGACAGGTTATGTAAATATGATAAAAAAATGGACAACAAAGTCAAAATTAAAATGGGTTTAATGAACTCCCCAACAAGCCGCCCATTTTGGTGAGTTTCAGCAAACCAATATAAACCCACTTAAACCCGGGCTTGCATGTTTGGCCCATGTTTGTCAACGAACAAAGTAAACATTGGTTAAGATTGGTTTATTTAGCCCAAACTCCCCAAATCTCTCAAAATAAACACAGCCTTGGGGCCCATTTACTTTGGCATTTTTTGAAAACAATAATTTCGAATATGAATAGCTTAAATGATAATTAAAGGGATGAATATGAATTTGAGAAGTTGTTTACTTTGTAGAATAATATAAATTTAGTTAAATTTATTTCATGAGTTGGTTACTTTGGATTACTTGTGCCATGTTTGATAAGACAGAAAAATCCCCCAAAAAAATTAGGTCTAATTGACATGGAATGTAAATATGGGCAAAATATAGACTTGTTGATCATTCAGTAATTTTGGTTTAGTAAACCAAATTTCACACCCTAAAAAAGAATGGTTTATTTAACGATCCATTAATCCATTTTCTCTTTATAAACTCAGTTTTGGGGGTTTGATCCCAAAAAAATAACCTTCAAAATAAATATAGGTATAAATTGGTTTATTGATGGTTAAGTTCTATTAACGAAAGAAGTAAATGTGGCCTTATATAAATTAAAATGAAAGATGTGTCATTAAATAAAAGAAAGGGTAAATTACATCTTACTACCCTCTGAGATTATGAAATTACCAACCACTACCCTCGTGGTTTGAAAATTACAAATTAACCTCCATAAGTTTACGAAATTACCAAATCATCCATTTCGTCAGATTTTTTTATTAAAAACTACTAATATTTTTCAATATTTTCATTGCACTAACTACCCATCATGCCTCTATACTTCGCCGTTGTGATTTTATAGATTAAAATTGGAGAATGCCACTAGTTTCCCGTCAATAAACTTAATGAAATGGATGATTTGGTAATTTTATAAACTTATAGGGGCTAATTTGTAATTTTTAAACCATAAGGGTAGTAGTTGGTAATATTACAATCTCAAAGGGTGGTCAAATGTAAATAACCCAAAAAAGAAATACCTAGTACGTACGCGAGCATATCTAGACAGGCTCATGTCTTTATTGAATTTTAGAACTTCAAACATTATTTTTTTATATTTGATTTACAAGTGTTATTTGAAAATTTGACATTACTTAAAATTAATAGGATAATAAATAAATTCTAAAAGTTAATACAAATATCATAAAATCGTACTGGATTGTAGTGAAACTGTATAAAATTGAAAGTAATAGTATTGGTATTAAAAAGTTCGATTTTTATATTAATGGTGTAAAAAACACACTTATTGATAAGGTGTAGAATTTCGTTAAAAATCGTTGAGCCTTATCATGAATGTGCGCGCCTTTATAGTTATATACACAAAATCCATCATAGAATTGATTAAAATTATAACGTACATGTTTCAACTGATTTATCATAAGTTTGAAGGGGAAAAAAAAATCTATCGAATAAATAAACAAATAAATATCACATGCCATTCACCGCAACAAATTAAATGATATGTATATAATTGGAGGCAAACTATAAATGGAGTGATAATTGAAAATTACTGCAAGATTTGGACATAATCACACCATAATGACAACAATTAACATTCTCAAACTGACACATGGTAATTCTGTCAACGCATGCATGAACAGCAAATTAAAATTCTCACCACAAAATATCACAGAGAGATAGAGAGATAGATTATATCAGAGGACAAATGCAATATAGTTTACAATAGCATAGATTATCAAAGAAATCTGTTGCCACCATCCTTTGGATGAAGTGGCACCACAGTCACCATTTCATGGTGGAGGTGTAAGGTTTGAGTCTCATCGGCAACGCATGAGTATTTGTCTATTATATGATAGTCTTTATCTATCGAAATGGTAGTTTATATTATTTGAATTGTATTTAGTCATATATTTAATTTTTGAATTGTATTTTATCTTTCAATGATATTGATATCTAATCGAATGTAATTGTTTCTCTCAAAAAAAAAAAAAAAAAAAAAAGATATATGTTCAATGAATAATAATTTAGAGCCATAGTGTACATATTCTAACACTACAAAAATATCAACTTTTTGCAACAAAAAATTTAATAACCGTAGTGGAAGCAGTAGCCAATTAATAGCCGTGGTGGATGTGGTAGCCTATAATCCAAAAAATCGTGGTGGAAAACATCATTTGCTGTGACTATACCGAGGTGAAAAACATCTACCACGGCATATAGCCGTTTTGGATTTTTCGCTACGCTTACAGAAACCACGGATCATTGCCGTAGTAAAGCCGTAGCAAATGACTTTCCGCTACTATTTTTTTCTATTAGCATCAGTTTTTAGCCGTAGCAATTGCTCAAATTTTTTGTAATGTAACAGAAAATAATATTTTCATTATAATTATTGTCAACTGGATGCCAATTTTCTGTAAAGCATCAGGGATATAATTTAAAAAAAACAAAACAAAAAAAACCCCTTACTGAACAATAGAATAGAAGAGGAAGTTTTTTGCTTTTTCCCCTTATATATAATAGATTTTGATTCCAAATGACTTTAGAGAATACAATATATATATATATACACACACACACACTTACAGAATTTTAGACTAATCGAATTAATACTCTATTTATGAGAAATAAATGGTATCAGATACATGAACAATCTTCAAAAAATGCATTCATCTAAATACAATCATGCATCACTTTCTCAAGATTTCAGAATTCAGAATAGTGGTGGATGTGTACACGAACTCTTCATCAAATTGCATAAGTCAACATCTTGGCCCCCAACATTTTACGCAGGAGTCCAAATACGGAGACTTGTATTTAAATCGGGGGGCGTGTTTCCATGAATAACAAGTTAGGCACAATTAATGAACCGAAAAGATATTTGACGCCAATCCTAACCTAACCACAGTGACCGTGATAAAAGTATTGTCCTTTCAGAATTTATTTAACGTAAGTATCAATAAAAATAATTTTAAATAGACAATGTGGAGTTAGATCTGTTTATAAAATTTATATTCAAAAAATTGGAATATTAGACTTGGTATCATCATAAGCCCCCAATCGAGGAACTTGGGAAGAGACACATGACTTTTGTTCCCACAAACGGTGCCAATATGATAATGCCCAAATCTTTTGCCAACATATAATGTCCATTAGCTTCGAGATATTGTCTAGCTGATACTCGTAGTTGGGCTTTTGTCTCGGAAAGACGCCTCAAAAGATGAAAGATGGGAAATAGCTTATAAACTTTTTAAAGCCCTTTGACTCTTCTATTGTGGGACAAACTTGCTATCATCAACATGTATACACATATTTAGGAGGTGTTTGATACGGTGAATTAAGCAAGATTTGGGTCAAATAAAATGCCACACATTCCATAAATTGGTATTTGATAGAATAGATAAGAAGTGCGGGCCAGCCCACTGAACATGCAAAGCCCATCGGGCCTTTGCTATTTAAGTGAGCTTAGAATCTCACATTTTCCCCAAGATTAGTATGCAGCGGCAGCAGATTAAGAAGTGAGTTCCAACTTTACCCTCATCCTCTCATTCACAATTCCACTCATTCTCCTATTTAGGATTGTGTAAAAATAATGATAATTAATTTAAGAAATTTTTTTTAAGATCAATACTTTTGCCCTTTTTTTTTCCCATCCTTTTTTCCTCAATTGAGTTGTTGAGAAAATAAAATGAGGAACATTTTTTATTAACCACCTTAATTATACTGTCAACTAAATTTCTGAAATTTTTATTTTTTCACTTTTTTCGGTCATTATTTCCGTGTTAATTATTTCTGAACAATTTCACGAATTTAAGTTTTTCATTGATAATAAAAAGCACATCTTCAGATTTAATTTTTATTACGCATTAATAGAGATTAATTTCTATCTTATTATCAATACATTAATAATTAATAATAAATTTTGTTTGGAAAACACCCCCCAGTCCAAGCCCCATTGAATGTAGCTTCATAATCACAATTTATTGCAAAGAATATCCTTTAATATTAATAAAATCAACCTATTACTACAAGGGTATTTATGTAAAATTACAACAAATACCACATTGTGACACCCCAACAATTCTCTTAAAAATAAAATCTTGAATAACCGATTTTTCGAATAATAATTTATTTTCAAAGTCACGAACACCGTTTTAACACCGAAATAAGTTTTGTGCATTCAAAAGATTTTGGTACATTTAAGTTTTATTTTCGTGCCCCGTTTTGATCCAAACAAGCCCTGAGATTTTCCTAATTAAAATTTCGAATCGTTGATTTTGAAAATTGATATGATTTCAATAAAACGAAGAACGTTTTATTTTCAAAAATAAGTTTCACAGGTTCCAAATATTTTCTCTCATTTGGGCCTCGATTTCTTATAACATTTTCGGTCCAAATGCAATCCTTTTAAGCCCAAGAAATGGCCCAAACATTACCATTTCAGCCCACAAACCTCAGCCCATTTATCAAACATTTCAAAAAAAAAAAAAAGGAAGAAGAAGAAAATCAGATTTTTGATATCTGCAAAGGCATGGACGACTGGACCTAATTTAAGAAAAACCATGGTTGTAACACCCCGAAAATTCCCCTAATTAAAATTTTAACTCTTCGTTTCTCAAACGATAAATTATTATACAATCGTAAAAATTATTTTATCATCGAAATAAATTCTTAACATTTGAAAAAAAATTTTTCGTACCCGTTTACGCATTTCTAGGGTTCAAAATGAGCTTATTTGAGCCCAAACGAGGCCCAATTAAACTCCAATTTGAGCCCAAACAATTTTGGCCCAATTTTAATCTTTCAAAAAAAAAAAACAAAACAAAACAAAAGGATAAAAGAGCAGCCGACCAGCTGCAAGAATTGGCAAGATTTTTGTCAACAAAATCAAATTTCATGATGACAAGAATCCATTAATTGCTAGCAAGACCTTGGTGAAATTTTAATTGCCAATGACCCTTCTTCCTCTTTTAAATATTGGGAGAACATAACACAAATAACTCATCCCATTTAACTCTCTCAAGCTTCTCTCCCTTTCCACAACTTCACCACCAATTTCATATGCAAACTTATTATTCAAAAGAAAAGAGATGAACACCACTAGTGTTATATGATTTATCTTTGTAAAGAGGGGAAAAACTAAGGGAAAACCACTCTCCAATCCTTCATTGGTAAGCTTGGAATTTTAGTATTCAATATATGTTGAGATTTGTGGATTTATAGAAATTTATGCCTAATATGAATATATGGTATGATTTTAGGTATTTGAACTCTAAGATTTGAATCTCATTTACACCATTACAAGAACTTAGGACTAAGGTGAGTGTTTATGGTTTTTCTTTTCCTATTCCTTAGCTAATTTGCATGATCTACCGGTTGAAAATCTTGTTTCTTGTATGAATGGTCCAAAATAAGCTCTCTTTTGTTATTATTATGTGTTTCTCAATGATCTTGAGCTTATATTTTCTTGATATTAGAATCAAATGGACCTTGATTATCCTTGTGAATAGAACTTTAGTTGGAAAATGGATTTGAACCATGGATTATCGGAAAAATTGTAATAATCTCAGAAAAATTGGTTTATGAAATCCATAAATTCAAAACTTATAAAAATTTGTAAAAATCTGTAATAATCTTAGAAAAATTGGTTTATGAAATCCATAAATTCAAAACTTATAAAAATTTGTAAAAATCAAAATTTTACTTTACAAATCAAGAAAAAATGGTTTTGGAAATCTGCTATCATTTGCAATAAAACGGCAAAAAAAAAAAAAAGTTACTGTTCATAAGGTACTGTTCACCGCGCGACCGCACGTGAACAGTACCGCGGTCGCGCCTAAGACAGCGGCGTGGGCCGCGTCAGAGCATCCGCACCCGTTTTTGACCGCGGTCACGCCCGTGACAGTTCCAAAAGTTTTTATTTTTGATCTTTTGATTATTTTAGGTCCATTTCTCACTTTATTTCTATGTTTCAAAATTTCAAAACGATTTTTCTTAAGTCCGAGGTCCAAAATCAAATCCGTTCGTTAATCCTGTTTGATATTTGAATCTATGTTCTTGGCACCCGTTTGATATAAGAATATATAATTGGTTGAATCTAATAAATTTGTCTATGTTCGTTCGTTTCGAGCCTTTATGCATGATAAGTTGGGCCCTGGGAAATTCTCAGGTAATTTAGATTGGACGATGTCGGATCATCGATCTGAATCCCTGAAATTCCTGTTTGTAGGGTAGCCTGGAGGAATTCTGGAGTCTAGGATTCCAAAAGGCTATTCGGGGGCACGCGGTCGATCGTGTCTCAAAGTTTGATAAGTGCTACTAGAGCGGCCACTCGGGTATGCAAATTGAAGGGATAAGGATATATGTTATGTTGAAGTTATAAAGGTGATAGATCTACCAAATATTAGTCTCTGCCATATATGTTGATAACATGAATGTGTTAGAAAATTTGAGCTATTATTTCGATATTTTGTCTCATTTGTTTTCATACCGTTGTTCTGACACATTCATGATCTGATCCTCAATTTGATTTATCGTCTTGATCTTGCTCTCCTTGTTATTGCTTCTATCTCATACCATAAATACTCGTTGGGTCGGTGGACTCATGATTTCATGATATATATGTAGGCGTGTAGCCGGATCATGTTAACCGTGAAGAACGTCATGATGTTTTATTTTTGGGATTTTGTAAATATGGCTCTACCTTGTAAGTTGGACTTCGTAGTATGGTTAGTTGTATTTCGGATGGTACTATGTTAGTTTGTTGGAAAAAAAAAAATGGGATGTAAATTATAAAACATTTGGTGTACTTAGTTTTGAATATATCTGAGTTTCCGCTTATGGTTTTTGATTAGTTGTAATGTTGGATGTTAAGTAATGAATGCATTGTTGGATTTTTGTTTATGAATTTTAGTTAGTTTGTTTGCGAGTAGCGTTCCGGGATCAATGTTTGCATGTATGTCCGATCGTAGGGGATCCCGGGGCGTTACAATGGTGGTTGTTGGGGGTTGTTTAGCATAATTTAATAAGAAAAATTCTCCACCAAGTGTTTCCAAATTCTTGAAAATCTATAGGAGGGATTGAGGCAAAGTGTGAGTCTTTGTTCTTTCAAAAATCTGCTGAAACCATACCCTCTTCACTCCCTCTTCTCATCTCTCGGCAGCTCTTTTCACAGTACACAAGCACACTGAAAATTCTTTAACATAAAAGAGATTAAAAAGGGGAATCAATGGTGTTCTCTCCACAATTTGGTAAGTAAATTTTGGTTATGATTGGATATTATTATGAGTTAAGATTTAAGTTTGATTTAGAGCTTAATAATTGTGTTTAGACAGTTGATCATTACTTGGAGTGCTCGGTGTGCTAGCATCTAAGCTTTGGACGACAAGTAAGACTTATGGAACCTCGTATTCCTCTCACATGCTTATGTGTTTCATCGTATTTCGTTCATCCCATTATGTTGAGCTTATGATGTTTGTAATCTCAATGGTTCATTTTCGTTTTGAGCATTGTTGCCTTGATCATTGTTATTGTTAATATGAGCTCAACACCTTGAAATTTTGATCCCATGTTTCATGATCATTTTTTACATCTTCCCTATGCTTGGATTGAAAATATACTTGGGACCATGGACTAAGAGGAGGACTTGTTAATTAAAAAATTGAAAAAATTAGAGATAAGGACAAAAACGTTACTTTTTCACTCGATTTTGATTTTCCAAAAATTCTTTGTTCGAACTCCAAAATAATAGTTTGTAAATGTTTATGAACCTAAAAGAACCCTAAAATGTGATTTTGAGCCAAAACTTCAAAGAAAATAAAAAGACAAAAGAAATGAGATTTTGACCCGAGAGTGTGTGCTCCAGCGCTCAACTTTGTGCGCCCTAGCGCCCTTTCAGAAGTTTTGAAAATAACATTTTCTAGTAACTTAGCGCCCCAGCGCTGAATTTTGTGCGCCCTAGCGCCCACTCAGAAGTTTTTGAAAATAATATTTTCCAGTAACTTAGCGCCCCAGCGCTCAACTTTGTGCGCCTCAGCGCCCATTCAAAATTTGAAAACCTTTGTTTCAACCTCATGCCAGCGAGCAAAAATATGTTTTTGATTTCTTGTCGATAATCCAAGTCCATATCTAATCTTTCTAAGATACATTTCAGATTTTATAACAATGAATTCTCAAGTCCATAGTCGAGATTCTGATTTGTTTTGAATGACCGGATTGACCGTGTGACAATCCGAAAATTTTTCTAATTTAGTTTTAAAGTAAGAAAATTTATCTAATTAAATTCTTAGATAAGAATTTCTCTAATTTAATTTTTTGCCCTCAATTTTCCATTGACAGATGTTTTAAAACGTTTTTTAGAAAAACCCTAATCGGTACCCGATTTTTCACTGATTTGAGATTTTTCTCCTAACCAAAAATATTTTATCATTTTCGAAAAATTATTATACACATTATTTTGAACAAAAGAAATAAGTTTTAGTTTAAAATTATAGCCAAAATCTAGCCTCAAAACTCACCTTAACATGTAATGTATTACACACTAAAATAAGCTTCAAATAAAACTAAAATACATACATATATATATACACACGGATATACACATACACATTTCAGCCAAATGACTCAAAAAGTAGCTTAGATATTTCATTTTTATATGCCAAAATTAAGTGTCAACCAAGCTTAAGACATAATTGACCTACTAAGCTACCATCCATAGAAAATGGACACTTAGCACCAATTTAAAAATACCCAATGAATTGTAACACTCTTTCTACAAAATGAATAACAAAATTTCAGAAATTCGTGCATCATTTTTGTGCAAGAGAAGAAGAAAAAGGGAGAAAAAAGAAAGAAAGGAAAAGAGATGAAGAGAGAAGAAAAACAATTACAACAACAACTCCTTTTATTTTGTCTTCTATTCCAAAAGAATTTTTACTTCCAACAATCAATTTCAACTTAAAATTAACTCAAGGAAGGGGAGAGGAAGGTTGCTCATTTGGTAAGATAGAAATTTAGTTGTTATATGTTGTGTTTTCTACATAGGTATAGAATACGGCATGACAACTTATAATTTTGATTCCATAGGTTGTGATTAAGGTGTGAACCACTACTAGCAATTTTTGGATTGGCTTATAAGGTAAGGATCATAGCTATTTCCTATCTTGCATACTTGCTATGGATTGGAATTTATATTGGCTAATTTCAATTCTTGTACCGATTGAATCGTATTGTTGAAAATCATTGGAATTTCTTGATTTGGGACCCTTGATTCTATCGAAACCTTAGCTCGATCCTTTTCTATTATATTCTTGATCATGTTGGAGACTTAATGGAGTAGAAATCATGGACAAAAAAGGACTAAAACAACTTGATAGTTTGAAAACACAAAAATTGGTATTTTTGCCAAAATTTCTTCAAAACTTAAAAATTAAAAATCTCAATGATGGCTAGAACAAACTAATGCTAATTTTTATATTTTCGGATATCTGATTTGTGAAGGAATTTATACAAAAAAAAGGAAAATTTCACTGTTCAAGGGTACTATTCACCGAGCGCGACCGCACCCGTTTTTGCGCGCAGATGCGCCCGGGACAGCGGCCTTGGATGCTTCTCCGCTAGTCCACGCCTACTTTGGTGCGCGATGGCGCCCAATCCAGAACATTTTAAGCTTAATTTTGATCCATTTTATCATTTTTCGTCTGTTTTTCACTCCGTTAAGCCCTCCTATGTTCGAATATATTTTCTATGTGTTCCGAATTCGATCCGAATAGGTTGATAATGTTCGAATCTTGTTTGAATTTTGAATATTCCAACTCGATTCATTATTTGAACATATCGATCAATTGAATTCCTGCCTCGATAGGATTATCTGCTTGAGTATGTTCCGTTCACTTTGAACAAGTCCGAAATTTATTTTGCAATTGCTTGTTAAATTTTTTTGCTATATGAATTCTTGCCCGACATAGCTAAATATTTGAATATGTTCTGTTCGTTTTGAAAT
>JACFYI010003696.1:99380-109561 GCA_014898755.1 Handroanthus guayacan
AACCTTTCTCAAGAACCATTATTCATTTTTGCTGCCTTGCAATATTTCCGAGAATTGAGTACTGCTTAAACTTTGTAATTGAGTACTGCTCAAGAATTGTCTTGTTGCTGCATTGTTTACATAATTATCCACTAATAATGGAAAGAACAATTGTTAGGTGATTTTTAGGATGTTTCAAATTTCAATTTTAATCTAGAAGACTAGAATGTGATTATATATTTATATGTTGGCTGCCCAAGATCCAATCAACTTACTGATGTTGTTTTGTGCTTTTTTGAATTTTAATAGGATAATGGATTGTAGTTCGGGACAAGATTCTACCGGTGCTTCCCATAATTCAGTTTCTTCAGTTCGTGGAAAAAGTGATATTGCTTGGAATCATGTTTCACTCCAAGTTGCTAATGATGGTTCAAAAACTCTTAGTTGTTCTTATTGTGAATTGGTAACTAAAGGAGGTGGTATACATAGAATGAAACAACATCTTGCCGGAAAAAATGGTGATATTAGGCCTTGCAAATCTGTTCCACCAGATGTTAGATACCAAATGGAAGAATCACTGAAGGGAGTTGTTGAAAAGAAAAGACAAATACAGGAAAAGTTTGATATTGAAAATCCATATGGTACCTATGCTTCACAAAGCGAAGGAGTTGTGCCCCCTGAATGTGTTGACCTTGAATTTGATCAAGCAGAGGATGCTCGTAATTGTCCAACAAGTGGAGGAAAAAGACTTAGAAGTGGAGCTCCACATACTCAAAATTTGAAGGAAAAGGGAGCTGCACCTGTTCCTAATTTTTTTGCTCCAAGAACCACTCCAGGCTCTCAACCAACCTTGAAAAGTGTATTAGCATCAAAAGAGGCTATTCATAGAGCTCATATGACAATAGCTAAATTTTTTTATGATACTTGCATTCCAATAAATGCTGCAAACTCCATTCATTTTCAAGCTATGTTTGATGCAGCAATTGCAATTGGACCAGGATTCAAGGTTCCATCATACTACGATCTTCGTATTCCCTTGTTGAGAGAGGCAAAGAAAGAGGTTCAGTTGTTTGTTGATAGTCTTCGAAGTATTTGGGAAGAAAGTGGTTGCACAATCATGGGCGATGGTTGGTCTGATTGTAGAAATAGATCCATAATAAATTTTCTTGTTTATTGCCCGCGAGGAACTATATTTGTTAAATCTGTTGATGCTTCTGATGCTATTAAGGATGCGCAGATGTTATTTAGCTTGTTTTGAGAGGTCATTGAATGGGTTGGTGTGAAAAATATCGTTCACATGGTAACTGATAATGGATCTAATTATGTGGCTGCAGGACGATTAATTAGTGATGAGTATCCAAGTATTAATTGGTCTCCTTGTGCAGTGCATTGTTTGAACTTATTAATGAAAGACATAGCTGAAAGGGGAGACGTGATGGAGCTTGCCAAGAAAGCCTCCAAGATTTCAAAGTTTGTCTACAATCATACGTTTTGGTTAAGTTGGTTGAGGAAAAGGCCTGATTGGACAGAGATTATACGTTCTAGATAAACAAGGTTTACTACTACTTTCCTAACTTTGCAAAACATATGTCTACATATGCATGATCTAAAAGCTTTGGTGACTTGCAAACAATTCACTGATTCAAAACTTTATCGAGAGAAGAAAACAAAAGAAGTTGTTGGTATAATTTTAGATCGTCAATTTTGGAATGATTGTAATGTTATTGTGAAGATTGTGGAGCCTGTGATGCGTCTTTTGCGTATTGTTGATGGGGATAGAAAACCTTCTGTAGGATATGTTTATGAGGGTATGCTTCGGGTAAGAAAAGGAATAAAAGCCGTATTTAGGAATAGAAAAGAGTTATATGGTCAATATACAAAAATTATCAATCAAAGATGGGATAAGCATTTGAAAAAGAGTATCCACGCGGCAGCATATTGGTTGAATCCTGCATTTCAATATGATCAATCATCTTTTTGCCAAAAGCCTGAGATTATGAGTGGAGTGTATGATATGATTGAGGCGAAAGGCACCGGAAAAAAAATAAAATATATTGATGAAATAAGACTTTTTCGAGATCGTTTGGAGAGTTTTGGACGAGAACTTGCCATCAAATCATGCAAGACTACTCAACCTGGTATGTTCTAATTGTTATTTTTTATTTTTAAAATACATATTCTAATTGAATGGCTTATTGTTTATATTTTTCCACTAAAAATTTGATCTAGATTTTCTCTAATTTCTTTGTCTTTCCAGATGAATGGTGGAGATTATTTGGTCATAGTGCACCAAACCTGCAAAAGTTGGCAATTAGGATACTTGGGCAAACAAGTAGCTCATCTGGTTGTGAACGAAATTGGAGTGTCTTTGAGTGGATACATACGAAAAAAAGGAATCGACTTGAACATCAAAGGTTGAATGATCTTGTATATGTTCACTACAATATGAAACTCAAACAAAGGTAAACCCTTTATTTAAATATATATGTATATATATGATATTATCATTTTTAGTGTAATTAAAATTAATTTTTTATATGTATATTTTAGAATTGCAACAAAAGAAAAGGATTATGACCCAATTGACTATGAAAGCATAGACAAGACTGATTTTTGGGTTGTGGAGGAAGAAGAAGATCCTTTTCTTAGTCATGAGGAGTTAGAGAAAGCACTTTACGAGGAGCTAGAAAATCCAAGATTCAACCCACATGGTTCTCATCCCTCAGAAGGTGAGCTCGAAAAAATCAAATGATCTATGTAAATAAATTATGCAAACGATCATTTTATGTTATAATTTTTTTTTCCTTTTATTTTTATGTAGTTGATGAAGAAGAGCAACAATCATTTAGTACTTCTGAAGAAGATTTAGATTTAAATTCCTTTGAAAACATGATTGGTGGGGGTGCAAATTTACATGATGTTGATGTTGCTATTGGTGTTGGTACTAGTGTTGGGAGTGGAAGTAGCAATCGTGGTCAAGGAAACTCCAACGAGGATGGACAAGGCGATGAGGATTGGTTTTAATAATTGATAATTTGATATCATTGTGATATAATGTAATTGGAGTTTGTTATTATGAAAATATGAATGCTTGTCTTTGAGATGTTTTTATGTTGTATTATGTTAATCTTTGGAGTTTGGACAATGTTTTGTAATATAATGCCATAATGGTTGAAAACTTGAAATTAGTATTTTTGGTTCTTTATATTCTATTTTTTGATATTTTTAATTATTTATATATGATATATAAATATATATTTTATAATTATAACGTCACGGTTCAATTGCGGTTCAATTACGGTTCGATTAACGGTTGAACCGGTGAACCATGAACCAGGAAGTTTTCCGGTTCAATGAACGGTCCGGTTTTTCGAACCTTGTTTGCTACACCTCTTGCTTAAACCTTGTACTCTTCATCCGATGCTATGATTTTTACTGGATTAGTGGACTCATGATTTTATTATTTATCACGTAAGGAATTAACGGCTGGAGTATCGGAAGTTTGATAGCTTTAGATTAGAATGCTTACTACATGTTCAATCTTAGTATTTGTATTTTGTTGGTTGAGACATTTTAGTATTTTGGTAAGGACGATATTGTGAGTTTTTGTCATGTATTTTAGTAAGTTATTTCTTTTAGATGTTAAGTTAGAATTTTAGAAACTTTTGGGCCTGTAAATTAAGTTAAGCTCCAGCTTCTATGTAAATAAAATGCTAGGAATTTGCCTGTTGTGGTTTTAGTTAGATTCGCTTTCGTTGAGTAGTGTTTTGGATCTAGGGGCGGATGCTCTAGGATCCCGAGACGTTACAGACCGAAATTTCGAACCGTTTATTTACTGCTCTTAGTCAATCAAACACTGTGCCATGATGGCTTACTGATATACCGAAATGACTGACTGTTCCTAAACCTATTTGAATGTTTACTGTTGGGTCCTGGGGGTTTTCAAGGGTATCTAATACAGACAATATCGGATTGACTATTAGAACCCTCGAAAATCCCTTGCTGTTGGGTAGACCGGATGAGCCCTGGAGTTAGGGTTTTGAAGGGCTATCTTAAAGTACGTGGATAGTCGACAGTGCTTTTACTGTATTAGCTCTTACGAGAGTATTAGAGGGATAATGATGAATCTGTTTGAAGATATAAAGGTGATAGATCCACCAAAACTGCATGATTCAGCTTTATATGACCTGAATGTGATTACCGTTACTGTTATCGATTTGATATCAATTGACGTGACCGTACTGTACTGTTTACTGAATCACATTCTTGTCTATTACTGTTCTGCTTATCGTTCATAGTCTTCTGTTCCATATTTCTCGCCATACGTTTACTGGGTCAGTAGACTCATGATTCCATAATATCATGTAGGTTCCTAGACCAATGATTGATTGATTAAAGCTTAGTATGGACCGTGAATTTAGTGACTGAAATCTCATATTGGTATACGACATTCATTTTGGAATTGATGTATATAAGCATGTACCTAGGCATGTTGAACGCTTTGACTTAAGATTTGTTAAGGGTGTATAGATTGTCGGCTTGTAATAGTAAGGATATCCGGATGTGATATTTTGGTTTAGTTAAGTTCCTGTTTGATCCATAGATAAGTTTAGCTTGTAATTTAGATTTTGTAATGAATTTTGGGAAATTCCAGCCTGCAAGTTTGGAACATTATGTTATGAAATTGTGATTTGGAGTTTCTATTTATGGTTTTGGAATGTTTTTGTCCGCAAGTAGCGTATCGGATCTCGGGGCGAAAAGTCCCGGGAACCGGGACGTTACACACATAATCCTTCCTATCAAACATTGAACTACATATTACTAGATTATGGAATTTGCACAATTAATCTCTCCTATCAAACAAGACATTGGTATCTAAATCTCGCCCAATCTCTAAAGCTTCAAATGGTGGTATTTGATACAAATACTCTATCAAACACCCCCTTAGAAAATTATAGCATCGACAACTTTTGATCCTTTGTCCTACTTGATATTTCATCTCATATTTCCTCTCATAGAAACATACTAAGTGTATCGCATCTAAAATTTGTAATTTTATAAGGAAATTTTAATACAATTGACATACACCAGTACAATAAAATAAGATATGAAATACGTGAATCGGAATAAAGGATCCTAACTGAAGGATTGGCCATGATTTGTTATGCATTAATAGCAACAACTAATGTATGCCTATAAAAACACGCATTAGAAAGCTACATTCTCAAGATTTAAATAACTGTCATTTGATGGAAATTCAATGGCATTTACAACTAGCAATGGAAGCAAATAGAATTGTTCAAAATCTTGAGAGCAAAACAGTTTTGGTCACTCTGCCACTGGCTTTCTTGCAAAGAGTTGATGCATTTTACTATTGCTCTATTCTGTATATATTTATGCATGTATTAATTTGGATGTTTAATTTGGATGATATTGTTTCTAATAACATTTTGGTGTTGATGATTCAATGTAGTTCTCGTAGAAAAGATACTTCGAGTTCAATCAAATATAAAAAAAGTTATTTCTTGTCATACGATCTTCAAATGTTAAATCTGCAGAACAACGGTTACATCATGAGGTAAGAGAAGAACATGGCATATGGCATCATTAATTATGTTTAAGCACATATAGTCGGTGTTTGGATACTTTTGATCGCAACTTTTAGCTTCTAATTGCTGAAAAATAATTCGGAAGTGTATAGTAAGGTAACTTTTGCTTTTTCAAAAGTGATTTCGGGTCAAGATTAGTCAGAATCGAAAAGCACTTCATGAGGTGCTTTAAGTGCTTTTAGATAGAGTATTTGTAACTGATTATGAAAAGCACTTATATATTATATACTGCTGAAAACTGTTTTTGACCATTTGGAAACTCTGCTTCTGTAAGTTCTCTAAAATTAATTAACATTAATCTATAATATTATGAGTAGAATTGGTGCTGCTTATGAGACACTATAAACTATTCTTAATACAAATAAGTGATTATAGCTCCAAATAATATCCTTTTTTATTCGCTTATAGTGAATTATTTCATAATTTCTAAACACCAAGTACTTTTGATTATAATCTGATTTTTTTCAACTTTCAGCAGAAGTAGGTGATTATATCTTCACATAATTAAAAATATGACAAACATCATCATTAACCTTTTGATACTTTTTAACTTTTAATTGCAAATAGTTTCAACTTTTAAACTCACTTTTATAACTAGTTTCTCAACATCTCTGCATGTAAAACACCTCTTTCTAAGAAAGAGGCAATACCAGGCACCTTCTCAATGTGCATACACATTATCTTGGTTTGAGTGTAAAACATAAAATTTCTGATTTTAAACTTTACATTAATGACAACATAAAAAATTTCAAAACAAAGTGAAATATATGTCCATGTACGTGTTTAAGCATCCACAAGACCCGTAGTACATATAACCCATTTGTTGCAATTTTTTTTTTTCTTTTTTTTTTCCCAGGTTGTAGCTGTTGAGTTATTTCAAGTTTTAGAGGACACGTGGTGTGAAAATATAACCTCTTTTTAATCGTAAAAAATGACTCCAGTTTCGGGTGATATTTCTCATCTCAATTTAGGGATCACAGATACAGAATTAAGAAATGAAATGTGGGCTGAAATAGATTATATTATCAATTCAGCGGCGACAACTAAATTTGATGTAAGATATTATTAGAAAAAATTTATTGTTTCTATTCAACAAAAACTCGACAAATTAATTAGGTAAGAAATTGAGAAATTTCTCGACATGACTGATGATATCTTCATCCTTATTCCCGTTTGCCATTTGAATCAAGCTAAAATTAATCAGTTAAAGTGTTCCATTGTTGAGGTATCTTCATTTTGTTTTTAACGCATAAGCTAAGCACTAAATAATGCTATCAAATTCAACCACCACATAGTTTGGAAGTTAGAGGCATATTGGTCGTCATATGAAAAATTGAATCATCCACAAAAGCTAGCTAAAATTAGTTGTCAAAACATTCATATGTCCAAATCTTCCCTCTACATCTTCATTAAGAAAAAGCTATCTCAAACTACTTGTCAAAACACGCATTTGTACGCCTCTATATCTTTATGATCTACAAAAAAATCATACAAAGAATAAATAAATGAAATCATAATTTCCCATAAACTTATACCATATTATTAGAATTAGATAGACAAACGCAAAGTCTCACACGCACATTAGCTAATTCCCAATCAATGCATTTATGAACAACTTCTACAATGGTCTCTGTGCCTTCATTAGGCATAAGTAGCTCAGCATTGATACCAAAATCTTCTCCACATAAACCTTGACATGTGCAGGCTTTCTCCTTCTTCAACAAATATCATACCAACAACAATACCATGTCCCACAATTATTTTGGGTATTTCATGTCAAAAAATGTTTACTCAAGTCCTAACATAAATAAGAATCATGGTGTTATAATGAGTATCGGAAGAAAACAGATATTCAAATTGAATAAAGCAAAATCACATACCAAATACAGTGATACAACAGCCATGAGAATAGAGCATAATATTAAATTAAGTTGCAACAATCATGAACGAGAATTTCACCAAGGCTACAGACAGCATAATAAAGACTCTTATATGTTCAAATGAATATTAGTAGCATTCAATTTCTATATTTGGTACGTGATATTATATCACCATTCATATCCAAACGTAACATGATATCATATCACCTCCAATCCAAGTACACAACAAAAAACAATAACAGTGATTAAATACTCCAGTATAATAAAGGCAAAATATAAATCACAAATAATCTATCCAAAATGTTCGAAATATCTTTTAGCCAAATAAATATTCCAACTGATTAAATTAACTTTCTTTGAGATATATGCCTAATTCGATAATTACTCATCATGTCATGTGCAATATCTTTTTTGTTAGAGTGATTACCATTAACCTGGAGTCATGAAATCTAATGATAAACTTAACAACATTTAATATTTAAGATAATATTACATTTAATGAAAGAGTAATAAAGAGTGCTTAAGACTCTTTAGAAGATGGGCCATTTCTCCAAACATTCAAAGTTGGTTTATGCAACTTTGATGCCTTGAAGACTAGCATATCTTTTTGCTTCTTTAGCTTTTCATTCATAGCCCGCAATCATGAAATCCATGCTTAAAAATGTGCAATATTTTTTTCCGGATATATTAGACTAGAGAGTAATTAAGATTACTTGTTTTTTATATTATACTTGCTGCTCTTTGGGGCTGGTGAATCTCCTAACCCATTTAAGGTCGGTTTGGGGAAACTTGATCCCTTCAAAAATTGCAAACATTTGTGCTTGTTAAACTTTTCACTGACAACCTACATTTTTCTCCCTTGGAAGACGAAGAACTACGAGTTGATTATTCCGATAAAGTTATGCGATTCATTGGTGATATTTGTTGTTGTAATTTTAAGGTGAAGTTTGGAGTGAATCTTGCAATTGAAAGGCGAATTGAGGGCAAATTAGAAGAAAGAAAGGGCATTAGGGATTATCTTGAGAATGAATAATTACCATTAAATGCTAAATGAATATTTTAAAAAAAAAATTGTAAATAAATATATAAATAGAGATTCATATGGAAACTGGATGAATAAGTTGCCCCAAACAGAAACCTATTACTGGGGCTATCAATGGATATTCGAAAATTCGGTTACCGTTCATATTCGTATTCGTTTATACTAGAAATTATTCGTATGCATTTAAAGCGGATATTATCCGTATTCGATTAGGATATTTCCGATTGTAAATGGATGTGAATATGGTAATCACGTATTCGATCCCTTTAATATCCGCTCCTAATACATATCCGTTTGATATATCCGTTTATATATTCGATTATATCCATTATTCATTTGGAATAAATAATATTTAAATTGTTATTATATATATAAGATATTCTATGAACAAATTCATGTATTTCACATATATTAAATAATATTTTAAAAAAATTATACATGTTGTATTATTGTACATAGTATATTTTAACATTTTCTAATGTATTTTAAATATTGTATATAATTAGATTTTGGACTTTTAGTTTTTTTATATTACAAGTTAATTTATTGGTCTTGCTAAATTAATTAAACCAATCGGATATGGATATGGTTGTCAATATCCAAAAATATATATATATATTTGAATAATGGGTATAAAAAATAACATTTAGATACGGATACAGACACAATTCGAATAATTACAATCGAGCACAGATATCCAAAAAAGGATATAACTATAAACGGATCTGAATATATTCGAATTTGTTTAATATCCGCCGGATACAAATACGGATATTATTTTTCATATTCGTCAGAAAACGGATACGAATATCCGTATTCGATAAGTTAATTGGATACGAATATGAAAACAGTGTATTCGATCCGTTTAATGTCCGTTTACACCCCCACCTACTACAAGTTATATAAATTAAAATGAAAGACGTGTCATTTAATAAAAGGAATACCTAACATTAGGTTTTTAGTACGTACTTGAACTTATTTTACATATAATTTTTTTGTATTTAATTTACAAGGTTTGAAAGTTTGATATTACTTAAAATTAATAGTACAATAAATAAATTTTATAAAAGTTAATATAAATATCACAAAATTGTACCAAAGCATAGTGAAATTGTATAAAGTCAAAAGTAATAGTATTCATATCGGAAAAGTTCGATATTTGAATTAAGTCTAAAGAGCACATTTATTGATATGTACAGAATTTCATTAAAAATCGTTGAAACCGTACCATGCATGTGCATGCCTATATATAGTTACATAAAATCCATTGCAAAATTAATTAATTCAATTAATTAAAATTATCACGTAGATGTTTTAACTTTCAATTGATTTTTCATAATTTTGAAGGGAAAAAAAAAATCTACCGAATAAATAAACAAATAAATATCACATGCCATTCGCTACAACAAATTAAATGATATGTATATAATTGGAGGCAAATTATAAATGGAGGCATAACTCGAAATTGCCACCAATATTTCTATTTTTGAATGCAAAATAGTTTACAATAGTATGGATTATCAAAGATATCTGTTCAGTTCAAAGAATAATTGTAACGCCCCGGGTCACGACGGCATTTCACCTCGCGACCCGAGACGCTGCTCGCGAACTAAAAATGAGCAAGAACCGAAAACAGAAACTAATAGGAAACGATTGAACTAAATTCCCAAA
>JACFYI010003696.1:136708-154840 GCA_014898755.1 Handroanthus guayacan
TCAATACTAGACACGGTAACTCTTCCTTGGTAACCCTGCTCCATGTTTTGACCTCATTTACTTGAAATCTTTTTCTGATAGTTGATATGGTAATTATTTGGCAGAGTCATATCGTGAACTCATTTACCGAGTCTTTTTGAGACTTTTAATCTTTTTCAAATCATGATAATGTGAATTCTAATGTGAACAACCTGACTGAGGGAAACTAAAAGAGCTTTACTCCACTCATTACTTCATGGATTTCATCATAATTATATCATAATTATATCATGCTCAAGGCATAAAAAGACGATACATATTAATATATTTCTATCGCTATTTTAATATAAATATATAATTTTCAGTTATTTATTACTATGAAAATTACAATAATAATATAGAAGTATGATGTGATACCACTAAGCAAACAAAAACTTACATGAAAAGATATCTGTCTTTTGAAGTAAACAAAACAGTGTTTCATATCTCAACATATTGTCCTTGAACGTCCGAAAGTCTATCCAAATATTACATATTTTTTGTGTCACTACAAAATTATTGACCTCTTGCAACCAAAAGATTAACAGCTGTGGTGGAAACAATAGTCAATAATCCAAAATTAATAGTTGTGGTGAATATAGCCGCCAATAATCCAAAAAAAACAATGGTGGGAATATCATTTGCCGTGACTACACTCAGGTGAAAAATATCCACCACGGCATATGACCAAGGTGGATTTTCCGCTACCCTCACAGAAATCAAGGATCATTGCCTTGATGAAGTCGTAGTAAATGATTTTCCGCAACTATTTTTTTCCATTAACATCACTTTTTAGCCATGGTAATTGCTTAAATTTTTTGTAGCGTGTGGATTACATAGAGAATCCACATTAAATTTTAAAGTACCTCAAGTGATTTTATATTACAACCTTCTTTTATATATATATATACATTCAGATAAATTTATATCACATGTATATGCTCATATATTATTGGGAAGCATATACATATCTTATAAAATTTAGTGCTTCATAAGAACTTCAGACAAACTAAGAGAACAACGAGGGTACAGAACCGAAAATGACAGCGAATCCACTCTCTATCCATTAACTGCTGATCCAGAGGCCCTCAACAACCGAACTCCTACAAACATTCTGGTATTGGCTTCTAGTGGAAAAGAGTTATTTTAATAGTTATATATTGTATTAAATTTGGCATACTAATTTGTAATCTTAAGGATTATTTGGTAGGGGTTAAAGTATAGATTATAGTATTTTGTAAGTACTTGCAACGCTTTTGATATCCCATATTTAATAGGGAGTCGGCCCGTTGTAGGGATCTACCCCTACTATTTCTTTTACTACTAACATTACCGTCCTCCTTAAGATTAACTAGTATGAGATGATGAAATTTCAATGGTATCCTTAATATTGAAATTTTTTGAAGGAAATGCACTTTATGAAAGGACATTTATATCATTAATTTAGGAGCTACAAATTAGAAAGGGCTAGCAAATACTTAATTAGACATACGATTATATTATTTCAATATTATCTACAAATTAATAAGGGCTACCAAATCTAAAACTAGTATATATGTTTCTACAATTTATTAGGACTGCAAATTAGTATAGATAATTTAACATGACATATCAAATTAAAGAGATTCTTACTAAATTGCAGAAACAAAATTAGTCTTGGGTTCGATCGGTAGCGCTTAGTCATTTGTAGATAATATTAAAATAGTATTATTATATGTCTAATGGAATACTTGATAGCCTTATTAATTTGTAGCTCCTAAATTAAAGGTATAAACGCACCTTCTTAAAGTGCATTTCCTTCAAGGAATTGCAATATGTTAAGGACATTAAAATTTCCTCATTTTATACTAATTAGGTTGGGGAGAGAAGTAATATTAGTAGTAGAAGAAATCATAAGAGATGAACTCTTTTAGCGGATTAGGCCGTTGCTAAATATGGGATACTAGAGGAGTTAAAGGGAGTTACAAATCCACCCTTATAACGGAAGAACCCTTGCCTCACAAATAAGTAGCTACATATTGAAACTAAATTATTAGTTAGGGTAAATTACAATCACATCTCTTGAGTTTAGGTGAAATTGCAACAAACACTCCTAAAAATTTCAATTACAAAAACTACCGCTAAAACCCTAACAGCGTTAGACTAGTAACAGAAGTTGCTGATGTCACCTTAATATTCTAATTTAATTCCCAAGCTATTCTTAGGTGTAGTTTTTGTAATATAAAACATTTGTTAGGGTAGTTTTTGTAATACTTTTTAAAATATGCTAATCTAACCACTGCAATCTGGTCGTTGCTATTTTACAACAAATAGTAATAATTTGATGTCGCTAGGGTTTCAAAGATAATTTTTTGTAACTTAAAAAAATTTAGAGGTGATTGTTGTAATTTTACCTAAACTCACGGGATATGGTTGCAATTTATCTTTTTTCTTAATTCCTACTAATAAGGGTAATTTAGACATTTTAAACATGACCATCATGTTCTGCTAATGGAATACGGTTTTAAGGGTAGTTTTTGTAATTTAAAAAAATTTAGGGATGCTTATTGTAATTTCATCTAAACTCAGGGCGTGTGGTTGTAATTTATCCTATTAGTTATTAAAGTGCTATACTATTTTACATAACAGAATTATTTATATCAATAGATGAGGCTAACTATTTTTAACACTTAATAAATGGGTTAGACGTGGCGTTAAATACAAGTTATGCGTAGAATAATTGGTATTTTTACATTAAACTGTACAAACACTTATGAAATAATTATATATATCAGTCCAATTGAGTTAATTTTTATTTGTACTAATCTCTATTAATGGACTTGCATTGTTACCTTGATATATATTTTCAATAGCAATAATCTTTTCTAGTGTAATATTATTTAGGAACATTATTTATTCAGATGATAGTGATAAAACTAGTAAAGTTACTATTTACAATAAATCCTGTAACATATTTTATCTATGTAAAAGATGTCTATATATATATATATAATTGTCACAACAAATTATATTACACATTAATTTTTAGTCCAGCATGCATGCCTTCTTAATTTGTGTACTATTATAATTAATATAATATTATTCTCTATCTAATTTAGACTTAGTTCAAGATGACACAACGGGAACAAAACTATAAAGTTCGTGAATGCATATTAATTAACAATGAAGAAATTTGTCACTACCCACACATATTAAGTGACAATATTATTTTTTGTTACGAATATGATTATTGCAAGTTTGACAGTAGCAATAATTAGGTTTAACTTTGCACTATTAAAAATTAGCTTGTGACACATGTATAAATTTGGTAAAGAACTATAGTGATAATTTTTTTCACTAGATTGTTATATTATATATATGTAATTCTGATTGTCGATACTACAAGTAAAAACACTATATCTTGTCTAATAAATATTTGGTGTAATTAGCTTTACACCCCCGAGGTTTGCCACAAGGGTGAATTACAAAAACCGCCCTTGAGATTTGATGTAATTACAAAAACCAATCATAAACTTTGACAAATTACAAAAACCACCCATAATGAAGCAACACCGTTGGGATTTAGTTATTGTTCATGATGTTACCATGTGGATAAAAGCAAATTCCAACATCGCCTTTAGAATTCACCCTTTGTCTGCATAGTGACATCATCAACTTCCGCTAAATTTTAACAATATTGCTTCGTCAATGGTGATTTTTGTAATTTACCAAATATTATGATTGATTAATGTCATTACACCAAAACTCAGTGGTGGTTTATCAAAACTCTCCCTGACATTTGAATAATTACCATTACACCTTTTAGTGTACAGTATAGTTAATGCAAAATTACAATTATAATCCCTAAATGTATGTGTAATTACAATAGATCCCCTATGGTGATGCATAATATTACAATTACATACCCTTATCTAGGGAATGTCTTGTAATATTTAAAATTTTCAGAAGGTGTAATGTAACTATCCAAATCTCAAGGGGTGTAATAGTAATTATCCAAATATAAGGAGATATTTTGATAATTATGATAAACTTCGAGCGTGTTGAGTTAATTATCCCTAAATATTTTTTGTGAAATTAGAAAAACACTTATCACCATTAATGATACACAAATCACAAGTGATTGTCACATAATATGTAATTTTTATTAGTGATGACTTTCATATTCACTAATTCATTGCCCATCTTGGGTGTTGATGTGCGGGAAATTCAACCTCCATGTGTCTGTGAAAGTGGAAGGAGATACAAGTAGATTTCAAAAACTATAAACGCAACAGAATTTCAAATTTAATTAAGATAGATTAATATGTATCTCCTTGAATCAATGTACGTAACCAAATGAATTAAAGATAGAAGAAAACTACCTTAGAGCAAAATCCAAAACTCCAAGGCAATGCCAGGTCTCCTTTCTTCCAAGTCTTGATCTCCAATCCCCAAGTCTTGCTCTAGGAAGATCTAAATCCTTCAAAGGATTCTTTCTTTTCTTCCTTGGCCGATTGTCTTCAAAAAAGCCCCAAAAACTTGATCCAAAGTCAAGGATCTTCACCAAGCAATTCTCCAAATATAGGATCTCTAATGCCAATCTACACACCTTGATGATTGAGACACTAGAAGAAGATGAAGACTAGAATTCAAACTTCTTCAATAAAGATTTTTAGAGGGAGAAGAGAGGAGATAGTTGAGAGAATTTTAGAGAGAAAAATTCAAAGCATGAATAGGGAATTAAAGGGGGATAGCCGGCCACTTATGCTTATTTATAGGCTACTTGGATTGCCAAGTGGACCAGATATTTTAAGATTTATCTAGAAGGATGGTGACCATCCATACTCTAGATTCTCTCAAAACCTTATTGATCCACTTGGAGTCCAAATAAGATATGAGTTAGTGTTAGGAATTTAATTAACTCTTTAATTAATTGTCAACTCATCTATTTAGATTCTCTTTTAAATTTTTCTCCAAAATTTAAATCGGCAAATTAGCTCAATGATAATTTGACACCTCAAATTAACTGGATAATTTAACTATTAAATTAATAGATTAATTTGATTCTTCAAATTAATCTAGCCAATTGCTTAATTTTAACTTTAGTCAATCGTTTGACATTAGTTAAAATTCTCTCTTCCACTTAATCTCTATTAACCAATTCATCTAAACTGTTTAGATAACTCTCAATTAATTTATGTATTCCCATCAAGACTTTTGTGTGTGACCCATTAGGTTTATCAATTAATTAGATATGGGCACGCAATAATTTGCAATTTAACTGGTAAATAAATAATTAAATATTTATTCCTATTAATTAAACTTCTTTAATTAATCACTCATTAAAATTAATCTCTATTAATTCTTAGAGTGCCCAATCTCCATAGTCGATATCTAGTTATAAGCCCATGAAGCCTAATCGATTAGTGAAATTAATATTAATGTGAACCTTTCCACTTACGCATTCCATGCAAATACAGTCCTTCCGATTTCTATCTCTTGATTGTGGCTTAGAATTAAGATATTTTCGATATCCTAATAGCACGAATATTATACTTTAATTCTTGATGAACGGTTGAAAGTGAATCTTATTTGGAAACTCATTTCCAAATAGTCACACCACATTGTACAAGGATTTTATTAAATCGAGCATCATAGATAACATAAGAGATGTACTCGTTTATTAGATGAGGAGTTGGATCCTCCATTGGAACTTAGCAATCTCCATGTGAAAATACCTTATCCCCAAGGTTACTTTGATTCCTCAAATAAGAGGACTAGTTATATGCACTAGCATAAGTAAGAGAGCATCTCATTACCGAATGCTAGTATGGCCACCTTACGAGTTTCTCTTGGCGAGTCATTCAGTGAACTTGTTCTCCAACAAGCACCCAATAATATGCACTGATGTCAAGCATATTGTTTGCTCATAAAATGGAGCAATTATCCAACTTTTTGGACACATATGTGCATCCTTAATGCAAGTCTACCTGAATTTAAGATGCCCTTGTGTCAAATATCTATGACTCGGAATATTTTAAGATCAAGACCTTAGAGACTTGTTTCATGATCACAATCCGATGCGGGACCACGTTCCATAGCCCTGTTTGATCTAAAGGAGTTTATCCATATGAATTGTTCAGATAAGTCACAATCTTATGAACATATGATGAAAGAAAACCATTTTACATATTGAACAAAATAAGATTGTGTTAATCAAAAAGTAGTTTTACAAGCCAAAAACAATTGATTGCGGGGCACTACTCTAAAGTCCGCTCGACCAAAGAACACGTCAGCAACACAATAGATTCACCTCAGCGTGGCTTGGTGATAGAGCATCCACAATGAGAGGTCGATGGCAAATATGGCCGACCTCCTCTAAAATCTTTATGAGGCTGCCATGCCATTTGTTTGACCTTAACGTCTTGGGTCAACTCACTTGCTCTTTAAGTTCAACCTCAAGGATCTTTACTCTTGGCTCTCCTCGTTGTTTCGACCTCAGTGCAACCTTGTCAAGGCCAACCCCTGCGTAGGCAAAACAGCATCGTCACAATTAATGGCGTGCCAGAGAGCATTGCGTGCCCCTATAGGCCTCATTTAATGCAACCTATACTGGTAGTATAACTAATCCCTTAATATTTGCCTAGAAGGGACATGCTTGCGGGAGGAACATATATCTCCATTTTGTCAAGTCAAGCAAAAAATAGTTCAAACCTTGTGACATCACCTTGGTCTAAGAATATATCCCTAATTTTAGGAAACACAAAATAGAGACCTTGCCATGGAAAATCCTCAGCATCTACCACCATAAATACTAAGTTCATTTATTACTTCGGTACACTCTTTACTCCCAGTAAATTCTATCAACTACTCTCGATCCGCTTTGCACGATCTGACTTAAGTATTGGAGAGCCTCAGTGGAAGGCATTTTTTGCTAACCTAACATACTTGCTATCTTATAGGTTGACCCCACAGCTTTACTAGCTCAACCTATAGAAAACAACCTTATTAGTTGTAGTGCTTGTTTATTCAATAAAGTCACATTCAAGAAAATTTTAGGTCAGGTTAAAAACATTGGTTGTATATGTAGATCTACATAAGTTGTCATAAAGTGTGCAAAGTGAATGTATATATTTTTTTACTCAATATACGTGTATTTTTGTCTAGTCATATATAGAGTATTTGAAGGATTTATTAATATGGACAAATAACTGGACTAACTGTGTAATATAGGTGAAGTAAAAATGAGTTTAACATTTTCAAATTTATTGTCAGATACCAGGTGATATGGTGGTAAACTCCATGCTTGTAACCATGGCAAGTCAACCTTCTCATGAATTGAAAATTTATCACGTCGGCTCATCACTAAGGAATCCCATAAGATTCAAGGAGCTCAAGTGGATCATGTATCACTATTTAAAGAAGAATCCATTGGTTGATAACAAAGGGAAGCCTATCAAGGTGGGAAAACCCACAACATTGAGCTCCATGACTAGCTTTCAGAGATACATGGGAACCTACGTTTTGCCATTTTTGAAGGTCAGTTCCATTAATTTCCTTTTCTTATTATATACATATATACATATTAAGTTTGAGATTGTGCAGGAAAAATTTAAAAATGCTTCTTCACGAACTTCTATCTAATGCCAATATATATATATATATAGTTTATGTATTTTCCTTTATGCACTGAATTTATATGATATCAATATTATTACATTACATTTTTTTTCTTGTTGCATTATATAATATTGTAGATGTTGAAGTTCTTGAATGTGATACTTTGTAACCATTATGAAAGTTCATATTCCAATTCAAGACGAAAAGTGAATCATGTTATGCGACTAGCAGAACTCTACAAACCTTACTTATTCTTTCAGGGAAGGTATGTATTTATATCTTCTCAATTCGTCTATCCTTTTCAGTTTATCCAAATATTCTAATTGTTAGAAGTACAACATAATGTTAAAATCCTTTTCTCCCCTCCTCTCATACAGGTTTGATGATGCCAATACTGAAAATCTGCGAACATCAATGAGATTAAGCAATGTAAACTTAGATATGTTTGGTTTTGATCCAACATCCATTCATTGGGAAGAATACTTCATCAACACTCATTTTCCAGGAATTGTGAAGTATGTGATGAAACAGTGATGATGGACTTCTATCACGCATAAATATAAGTTTGTCCTATATGGCGAAAAGAATAAATACCGAGTAGCAATTTACTTTGTGCAAAGAATAAGATGTTATTATCTTGTTCTATTAGAATTACTACAAATTAAAGAAAATGGAAACTTGTCTCTAATTCTATCCTTTCGAATAAATGAGGAAAATTAAACTTTTGCTCCTTTAAGTTTGCCTAAGGGGGATAAACTTAGCGTTATTTGTTGGCGTTTGCATAGTGGAAGAAAATATGTGTGGTATTCGATCCTTTGGGAACCAAAAATCTCACAAATCAATTTGGCAACACGAAGAATGTCCCACAAAATGGAAGTATAGGGCCCTGACGTGAGGCCACTGCCTCAAAAGAGAGTGCTACTCAAGCCAGGCCAATGGACCCACGAAACCCTATTACGAGATAATAACAAATCGTGTGACATGCATCTAAATACATATAGGATACAAGTATAAAAACCCAGGGAATTCATAACAGATATCAGAAAAGGCCTTTTATTACAACTTAAATTATGTAACAAAAACCCAAAATCGATAGCTAAAGAGCTTTTGCTATGCATTGCTCTCGGACACAACACAGCTGTGATCAAAACTTCGCTATGCAAGATAAGCCATAGAACAACATTTTGGTGCAAATTTTATAACTTTTGATAGAGTACACTATTTGTAGCAAAAAAATTGATAGGGGCATGTATACGTTATATGATCATAGAGAAAGCTATTATTTGTTACATCTCCCATCTGTAGCAAAAAAATCAAAAGTAGCTCAAACCCCATTTGTTGCAGTTCATTTAGCGTCACAAAAACTTCTAATATATTTATTAAGTCTATACAAAGCTTCAATCTATCGAATCTGACTTAGGAACCTATATGATGATATGGAATCATGAGTCCACTGACCCAGTAAAACTCACGGCAAGAAAATAGAAAATAAAGAGTTCCAAATAACGGGCATAATGATATCAAAACGAGAATGTGATTTTCATAAACGAACTAGAACGATCAAACGAGCAAATCAAGCATTTCAATAAACATTTATCACATTCAAGTCGTATGGCAGAAGCAAATATTTTGGTGGGTCTGTCACCCTTATAACTCCAACTTATCTCATTTGATTTTCTTATCCCTCCAAACTGCCGAGGGAGCAACTTATAAATAGTAAAGCACAGCCGACGTACGTGCTTTAGGATAGCTCTTCAGAACCCTACCTCCAGGGTTATCCGAACTACCCCACTTGCAGGGATTTACAAGAGCTCAGATCGTCAACCCGACGTTGTCCAATCCGATACTCCTGAAAACCCCAGGGCCCAACTTGCTTGCTTGTCATGAGGCTAACAAAAAATGGAACATTCAAACGTATCGTATAATCATAAGGCCGTTTGGCATAGTTCGATTGACCAATTAACAAATAAATGAACAATTCGGAATCTAGGCCAATCGTTTCATTCGAACAAACTAGAATTGGACTTCGGACTAGGGGATTCATTATTTTGAAATCTGAAATGTACCTTCGAAAAATTAGTTATGGACTTAGATTGTAGAAAAAGAAGTCGAAAACATGTTTGAGTTTGTGGAAAATGGGCACTGGAGCGCAAGTATGGGCGCTGGGGCGCTAAGCTACTGGAAAACAAGAATTTCAAAACTTTTGAGTGTGCCCTGGGGGGCACAGAGTTAAGTGCTGGGGCGCTCAGCTTCTGGAATGAAGTTAAAAAAAGTGTTTTAAAATTTTGAATGGGTGCTGGGGTGCACAAAGTTGAGTACTAGAGCACTAAGTTACTGGAAAATGTTGTTTTCAAAATTTTTGAGCGGGCGCTAGGGCGCACAAAGTTGAGCGCTAGAGCGCTCACTCTCAGGTCAAAATCCCATTTTTTTGTCTTTCTATTTTCTTTGAAGTTTTGGCTCAAAATCACATTTTTTGAGTTCTCTTAGGTCCATAAACATTTACAAACTATTATTTTGGAGTTTAAATAAAGAATTTTTGGGAAATCAAAATCAAGTGAAAAGTAACGTTTTTATCCATATTTCTAATTTTCTTTCAATTTTTAGTTAACAAGTCATCCTCTTAGTCCATGGTCCAAAATATATTTTCAATCCAAGCATAGGGAAGATGTCAAAAATGATCATAAGACATGGGATCATAATTTCAAAGTGTTGAGCTCATGTTAACAATAACAATGATCAAGGCAACAAGGCTCAAAACGAAAATGAACCATTGAAATTACAAACATCATAAGCTCAACATAATGGGAAGAACGAAATACGATGAAACACATAAGCATGTGAGAGGAATACGAGGTTCCATAAGTCTTACCTTAGTCTTAAGCTTAAACCGTAAATATACTCCGTGTTTCCGGATTGATCAACCGTATCAAATGCCTAAAGCCATACCATAAATACTTGTGTCAAGCTCTAATATTTCTTTGTCAAAGTGATATGAACTTAATCTAATTCTACTTACCCAATGGTGGAGTGTGTGCCCTTAGACTTCCCCTTAAATTTCCTTTAAAACTTGAGCTTGAAATTGTAAATGTGTGTGTAGTGTGTTTTGCCGAGAATGAGGGTTGAAGGGAGTGAAAAATAGAGTTAAGTTTTCAGATTTTGTTGGAGTGGCAAAGTGTGGTATACAAGTTCAACTTCTACTTATAGAGAGAAGACTTGTGGAGTAGTTAGCTAGCCCATCCTTGGACATTGTTTTTCCACCCACCACCATGGTAATCTTACCAAAAGGAGAGGTTGGGCATGCCTAAAAAATCAAATTTCACTATATCTATATGTATACATATATGTATTCTTTTGGTTGTTTAGTGAATATATAAACACATATATATATGGGCTAAAGTTCTAGGCAAATGTTTGGGCCATTATTTGACTTAAATGAGATTAAATTGGGCTGAAAATATTGAAGAAATTGAGGCCCAATCGAGAGAAAATATTTGGAACATGTGATATGTGTTTTTGAAATTAAAACGTTTCTCGTTTTAGTGAAATCGTTTTAACTTATGAAATTGACGATTCAAAATTTCGAATTAGAAAAAATTTTGGGACTCGTTTGGATCAAAACAGGGCATGAAATAAAACTTAAATGTGCCAAAATCTTTGAATGCACGAAACTTAGTTTGACATCAAGACAATGTTCGTGATTTGAAAACGAATTATTATTCAAAAAATCAGTTATTCAAGATTTTATTTTTAAGGGAATTGTTGGGGTGTCACAATCTCCCCCTTAAAAGAATCTGGTCCCTAGATTCTCATCTCTATACGAATAGGTGGGGATATCTATTTCCCATGACATTAATACGCTTTTAAGAGATCTTAACTTAAAGCATCTTACGATTCCTAAGTTCTCGGGCTTAAAAATCTAGGATTTGAACATGTTGCTTTACTTACGTAAGGCCTCTTTGGGTCGGCGGTTTGGTAGGACAAGCGACAATTTCTTATTTCTCCATAATCACAGGAGAATTCAGATATTTAATACAGGTTTCATAAGGTTCTCTTATAGGTTCTAAACTTCATATAGGATTTCCATAAATTCTAAAGTTGAACCTATTCGCTCAGCTCACATAGTTGATGAAAGGAAGGCGCAATTCTAAGTCTAGCTAAAGCTTGGCAAAATCTCGGACTAAAGTATTTCTTTTCGTTCCTAGCGTAAGGTCCATCCCTCGTCCTCTCGCTAATACATCAGTTCAGGTTTCAACCCATCAATGAACTTTTTCTTTTGTCCTTTACTCTTCATCTATCAGGTCATGCGAGGCGTACTAGATCATTCGATTATTTTGCCTCATACATTATTATCAATAGAAATCCTTGTATCAGAGTCATGAACATTTTTACCTTTCTTGCTACTTGTGGAAAGTATTTTTCCATAACCTTACTCGAAATATTTCCAAGTCTACATGATCCCTTTTTACAATTCCGTATTTGCTCTACAACATGTCACCAAATTTATCAAACATTGGTCCATGAGATTCTTTAGTGTCAATCCAATACTCAAGACTCATAATTCTATGACCACAAAATATACCATCAAAGCTTAAGATTGGCAATACTAAAATCCCATTTTCATTAAGTTCAAAATATTCCTCATTAATTGGTCAAAAGCCTGGTTGCTAATTCATTTCACAAAACGAGCAAAGAAAATGGTCACATAACCATTGCCATATCATGCCTAGTTTCCATTATCATAATTACCACTAGGCTCCACAAAACTTGGCATACTTAAAGTCGCCACTTACAAGTGCTTATCCGCCTAAGTCCCTAACACATACATATGTAGATGTGCTTAGCATTTCAACTTCTATTCATTCTCAACTTAATCAGGATCCTTTGTTTCCTTATTTTCATATCCGGTATTTACTCTGATAATACTCCCAATATTTCTAGTATTGCTCAACCTAATTTCGTCCCTTCCTGCTAACTGTCCCTCAATCCAAACTCGCGCTTCATCACTTTTCTCTAATTCCTTATTAAAAGTCCTGTTCATTTACTTTCTTGATGGTCGCACTTGGGGACTATATTTCAACTCCTTCATTTTAGTCGATTTTTGCTTTTACCAATTCATTCTATCCAAGACATTATCAATAATTGCAATTAGCTAGAAAAATCGTAATTACATTAGCGAGTCTATCTTCAAATCAAAGTTTCCTGAATCCTATGATTAACAATATACAAAAGCTTTTATCCATCTCTTCCTAAGGTCACTAGGGTCGACACTTAATCCAAAGCAATTCGACATCATATGCCTATCTTAATTTTCTAAAACCAAACAGTTAATGCATAATTATAGCAGTTCACAACTTAGTAGGCCGCCTAATTCCTTTACCATTGTCACCGATTCCATTGCTGCCATTACAACAATATTGCCAACAGTACTATTATTATCTACACCATTCTCTTTATCTTCAAGGTTCTCAAGTCCTTCCAACATCGTAATTGTCCGAAATCGCCAATTGATTTCCGATCTTAGTCAAGTCCTCATTTGGTGTTCATGTTGGCATAAGAGATAGTGGAGTCTTGTACTCATACAGGAGGTCATCTCGTCCCTACCAACCACCAGCAACATTGTTAGGCACATAAGATGTTTTCGTTCCTTAAGTCGAGGCCTCAGGTGGTTGCATATCCCTTCAAATATTCTTTCAGCTCCAATTTCTTTTTGGAAATCTCCTTCTCTCTCATTGGTTCCTCGTCCAGCTCGCAGCACCCGTATCATAGCCCGAGAACATAATGTCTAGAAAAATCGTAACGATAATAACGGCCCATCTAATATCGGGGCTTCCTAAATCCTAGACAACTCAAAGAGCTATTCGTACCGTTCTTGTGAATCTAGTATCAAAATGATTAATGCCCAAATGTAACGATTCACGAATTGGTAGGCCTCCCAATTGCAATCTGATACATTTAAGCATCACCCATTATACCAAATGATCATAACTTAAGTAGATCCAATCCTATGACATAATTCCCAAGGAGTTCTTATCCCAAGGATCTCATTCCAGCATAGCTCAGGTTCTTACTAAAAGAAACCCAGAGCTCTGATATCACCTGTAACGCCCCGGTTCCCAGAGATCTTCGCTTCGAGATTCGATGCGCTACTCACAATCAAAAACATTCTAAAACTGTAAACAAAACTTTCAAAACACAATCTCATAACTTAATGTTCCAAACTTATAGGCTGGAATTTCCCAAAATCCATTACAAAATCCAAATTACAAGTTAAATGCATCCATGGTTCAAACGGGAACCTATCTAAACCAAAATATCACATAAGGATATTCTAACCATTAAAGCTAACAATCTATACATTCTTGACAAATCTGGAATCAAAATGTTCAACATACCTAGGTACATGCTTATATACATAAATTCCAAAATGAACGCCAAGTACTAACACGAGGTTTCAGTCACTAAATCCATGGTCTATACAAAGCTTCAGTCTATCGAATCTGACTTAGGAACCTATATGATGATATGGAATCATGAGTTCACTGACCCAGCAAAACTCATGGCAAGAAAATAGAAACGAAAGAGTTCCAAATAACGGAATCATAATAAGACGAGAATGTGATTTTCATAAACGAACTAGAACGATCAAACCAGCAAATCAAGCATTTCAATAAACATTTATCACATTCAACTCGTATGGCAGAAGCAAATATTTTGGTGGGTCTGTTACCCTTAAAACTCCAACTTATCTCATTTGATTTCCTTATCCCCCCAAACTCCCGCGGGAGCAACTTATAAATAGTAAAGCACAGCCGACGTACGTACTTTAGGATAGCTCTTCAGAACCCTACCTCCAGGGTCATCCGAACTACCCCACTTGCAGGGATTTACAAGAGCTCAGATCGTCAACCTGATATTGCCCAATTCAATACTCCTAAAAACCCCCAAGGCCCAACTTGCTTGCTTGTCATAAGGCTAACAAAAAATGGAACATTCAAACGTATCGTATAATCATGAGGCCGTTTGGCATAGTTCGATTGACCAATTAACAAATAAATGAACAATTCGAAATCTAGGTCAATTGTTTCATTCGAACAAACTAGAATTGGACTTCAGACTAGAGGATTCATTATTTTGAAATCTGAAATGTACCTTTGAAAAATTAGTTATGGACTTAGATTGTTGAAAAAAAAGTCGAAAACATGTTTGAGCTTGTGGAAAATGGGCACTAGAGTGCAAGTATGGGCGCTGGGGCGCCAAGCTACTGGAAAACAAGAATTTCAAAACTTCTGAGTGTGCGCTAGGGCGCACAGAGTTAAGCGCTGGGGCGCTCAGCTTCTGGAATGAAGTTAAAAATAGTGTTTTAAAATTTTGAATGGGTGCTAGGGCGCACAAAGTTGAGTGTTGAAGCGCTAAGTTACTGGAAAATGTTGTTTTCAAAATTTTTGAGCAGGCGCTAGGGCGCACAAAGTTGAGCGCTCACTCTCGGGTCAAAATCCTATTTTTTTGTCTTTCTATTTTCTTTGAAGTTTTGGCTCAAAATCACATTTTTTGGGTTCTCTTAGGTCCCTAAACATTTACAAACTATTATTTTGGAGTTTGAATAAAGAATTTTTGGGAAATCAAAATCGAGTGAAAAGTAATGTTTTTGTCCATATCTCTAATTTTCTTTCAATTTTTAGTTAACAAGTCCTCCTCTTAGTCCATGGTCCAAAATATATTTTCAATACAAGCATAGGGAAGATGTCAAGAATGATCATAAGACATGGGATCATAATTTCAGAGTGTTGAGCTCATGTTAACAATAACAATGATCAAGGCAACAAGGCTCAAAACGAAAATGAACCATTGAGATTACAAACATCATAAGCTCATGAGAACTAGTAACCAGGCTTTTGGCTATTAATGAGGAATATTTTGATCTTAATGAACATAGGATTTTAGTATTGACGATCTTGAGCCGTGATAAGAGGATTAGTATAATCAATTAATCCAGTGCACTTCACATGACCTAACGCATGAACAGAAATTAAAGATCAAGACGATGTGCTAGCAACAAAACAAAGATTGGACTCTATGCAAGGATTGATAAGTCATATCTTAGTCCAAAATTTTCATGCCAAGCTTTATCTAGCCCTGGATCTGCGCATTCTGTTATAATTGCCTATGTGTGCGAAGCAAATAGGTTCGACTTTAGAATTGATGAAATCCGGTATGGGACTTAGAACCTATAAGAGGAATTTATGAAACTTGCATTAGGTATCCGAATTCTCTTATGATTATGGAAATTAAGATTTTGTTGCTTGCCCTGCCAAACCACCCACCCAAAGTGGTCTTACGTATGTAAATCAATATGTTCAAATCCTAAATTTCTAGACCTAAGAATTTAGAAATTGAAGGGTCCTCTCAGTTAAATTTTTCTGGGAGAAATAAGGAATTAGAAAATGATTGCTTGGGAACGTAAGAACGTTATTGGGAAATAGGATATTATTACCTATTCGTATAGAGAAGAAAATCTGGGGACCAGATTCTTTTAAGAGGGGGAGATTGTGACACCCCAAGAATTTTCCTAAAATGAAATTTTTGAATCATCGATTTTTCGAAAATTCATTTGATTTAAAATCACAAGCATTGTTTTGAAATCAAAATATGTTTCGTGTATCCAAACGATTTTCAAGTAACCAAGTTCCGTTTTCTCGTCACGTTCCAACTCAAACGAGCCCCGATTTGTATTTAAATAAGCCCAAAACTTAGCCAAAATATATAGCCACTTTTGTTGACTATTTGGACACCAAATTGAAACTCAAAATAAAATAAAAAAGTGAAAGGAAATCTGAACCAAGGGGACAGCTGTAGCAGTAGATTTCAGCAACAAGATGGATGGATTTTCCATCCATCCATCCATCCTAGGTAGTCAAGTAGCCACCTATCTACCACCTATATGTATTGGATATTGTTTTGGAGGGTTTAAGCTTTTGGATTCTTTTATTTTGGCCCCAAGTTTCTCCTATAAATAAGCTCATTTGGTTCACAAAAAATTCTGCAGAAAAACTCAAGTCTCAAACACATTTTCATACTTAAACTCACTTTCATTCTCTTCTCTTTTAAAATCGGTTGCACTAAGGGATCCTTGGGGGTGAACACTCAACCTAGACACTTGGTAAGTGGCCTTAAGCTTGTGATTTAAGGATGGTTAAGTAATATGAATGATAGTGCTTGACATGAACATATGTAAATGGTTATAGGTGTTGGTTATAAGCTTAGATCGATCATATTTTCCGATTTAAGCTCTTAGAGGTAAGACTTATGGCTTCCTTGATCTTCTTATGAGCATATGTTTCTAGTTCTCTCCTTGAATGAATAAGCATGAGCTATTGTTTATCTTGATCTTCATTGAAATATTTTGAGCTTGTGTTGTTACCATTATTGTTCCTTGCTATTGATAAGTCCTATTCCATGATCGTGTAAACCCAAAGCTTAACAAATCCTCTTGACATCTATGCCTATGCTTTGGATCGAGTTTTGAACAATGGACCGTGGACTAAGAGGGATAATGAACTAAGAACGATTTAAAACGTGAGATATGGACTAAAACCGTGTTTTCGACTTGAAAACGATCTTTCAAAAATTCTCAAAATCAAAAAAATAATAAGATTTATAAATGTTATTACATCTAAAAATATCTCAAAATGTGTATTTGGAACAAAAATGGCATATTTGAAATAAAAATGAAAGAGAAAGAAGTGACATATCACTTTTGAAAAATTAAGTTTAGTACTTTCTTTAATTTTTTAAAAATGGTTAGGCTTAGAATTTTATGGAACATGCTTTACAAAAATTGTAGGAAAAATTATAAAGATTTCCCAGAAATTAAAAAAAAAAATTTTACTGCGCATGGTACTGTTCACGGCGCGACCGCTGGTGAATAGTATCGCGGTTGCGCCCAAACCAGCGAGTTTGGACCGTTCGGCGTGATCGCACCCGTTTTTTAGCGCTGACGTGCCTAGGACAGACTCCAAACTTTATTTCTTGACTTCTTTTGTTATTTTAGACCCATTTTCTACCTCATGTCAATGATTTAAAGTTTTCTAAACGATTATTTCCTTAATCTAAGTTATGATTCAGATGAGTTTTGAATTTAACATTTGTTTCCAATTGATTTTGACCATATTTAATCCCTCTAAATGTGTCTATGACTTCAAAATGAAATCTCACTAGTCCATAGCCAAAATTCCAAAACCAATTCATTAGGTTGAATCCATTGATCGTTTGAATTCCTGCCCGAAATGACTATATGTTCTGATATGTTCGAAATGCTCCGATACGTTCATTATGTTCTAATACGTTCTGTTCATTTCCAAGCCTATCTATTTGTATATATGTTGGATAGACCGGATGGGCCCTAGAGGTAGAGTCCTAAAGGATTAAGTATGAGACTCGTGGTCGACCGTGCTGCGGTGGCTATGTCTCGTATACGTATGACTCTCCTTGAGCTTCGACTCGGAGCTGTAAGTTTAT
>JACFYI010003696.1:154940-166955 GCA_014898755.1 Handroanthus guayacan
TTGAACCGTAAGTGATTGAATGATTGATTGGAGCTCGATAGATTGTATAGCTTGATTGGGATTGCAGACCCTATTGTATTGTGGCTTAGTCTATTGCTTCTGGACTTAGATTTCTATTTTGCATCGAAATCAGGTTTTGGACTTATGAAATGTATAGAACCTGGGATTGTATTGATAAGTTAGATTGATCTATGTAATTTTTGGACAGTTGGATATGTATCTATGCATTTTGGAATTTGTTTGGATCGTTTGATGGATTTTACGAATTTAGCTTGAATGATTATAGTGCATTAAGTTTCTGATGATTTTGGAATGATTATCCGTCCGCGAGTAGCACTTCGGATCTCGGGGCGAAGAGCCCCAGGATGCGGGGGGTTACAAATATGAGGTTCCATAAGTCTTACCTTAGTCCTAAGCTTAAACCGTAAATATACTCCGTGTTTCCGGGTTGATCAACCATATCAAATGCCTAAGCCATAACATAAATACTTGTGTCAAGCTCTAATATTTCTTTATCGAAGTGATATGAACTTAATCAAATTCTACTTACCCAATGGTGGAGTGTGTACCCTTAGACTTCCCCTTGAATTTCCTTTAAAACTTGGGCTTGATATTGTGAATGTGTGTGTAGTATGTTTTGCCGAGAATGGGGGTTGAAAGGAGTGAAAAATGGAGTTAAGTTTTCAGATTTTGTTGGAGTGGCAAAGTGTGGTGTACAAGTTCAACTTCTACTTATAGAGAGAAGACTTGTGGAGTAGTTAGCTAGCCCATCCTTGGACATGGTTTTTCCACCCACCACCATAGTGATCTTACCAAAAGGAGAGGTTGGCCATGCCTAAAAAATCAGATTTCACTATATCTATATGTATACATATATGTATTCTTTTGGTTGTTTAGTGTATATACACACACATATATATATGGGCTAAAGTTGTGGGCAAATATTTGGGCCATTATTTGACTTAAATGGGATTAAATTGGGCTGAAAATATCGAAAAAATCGAGGCCCAATCGAGAGAAAATATTTGGAACATGTGATATGTGTTTTTGGGATTAAAACGTTTCTCGTTTTAGTGAAATCATTTTAACTTATGAAATTGACGATTCGAAATTTCGAATTAGGAAAAATCTCGGGACTGGATCAAAACGGGGCATGAAATAAAACTTAAATGTGCCAAAATCTTTGAATGCACGAAACTTATTTTGACGTCAAAACGATGTTCATGATTTGAAAACGAATTATTATTCAAAAAATCGGTTATTCAAGATTTTATTTTTAAGAGAATTGTTGGGGTGTCACACATTTTGTATCATCTAAACTACAAGTCATATTCATCCAATCTAACACTAATTTATATATTCCTTCAGTGTAACTAGGCCACAAATTAATATGGATCCAATACAACCTATCAAAAAGCCCTAAATGTGTTGTATCAAATAAATCAATATAAACCCTAACCATCTTAACGCAATTTTTTTAGTTTTTTCAATCCGTGTAAAATGGGGAGGTAAAAAGGTCATTATAACAAAAGTCTGGTAAATTTTCTATTAATTGTGTTAATGGTAGGGGGAATCAAGATAATTATTCGATTTATTGAGAATGTTTTGATAATTACATCAACCGACATCCGATGTTGAGTTGAGATAATTATCCCTTTAATTAATATTAATATAGAAGACTACTGCTTATGCATTCTACCATAGGTGCATGCGTCCAGTGATTAAGTAGAGGAGATGAGAAGTCATGAGTTTTGGTTGCAGAAAAGCTGAAATCATGCATGAACGCAGCGTGGGCACTTTTGTTGGGGAAAAAAGAATACCTTGTTAATTCAGCTTTAAGTATAGAATTCATCTATAAACTATAATTTCTGTAATTGGCAAAACATGATAATTAATTCATTTGTAATTTATATTTCAATTGAAACTTGAATAATTTTAGATTTAATCAATTAATATTTTGTAAAATAAAATGAACACATATTTTTTTCTATATTTCTCGAAGTCTATCATGCCATATCTTAGTTTTCACAAATTGCTTTTTCCTGTCTTTTTTCTTATTTCTCTTAGCTTTTTTTACACCATATTTTTATTTTATCTTTATGTTTATTCTCTCTATAATACATTTATTTTCGTTTTCTATATATGAAACACCACCAAAAAACTAGGCATCCGCTACAAAAAAAAAATTGATAGGAAATTAGTTTTATAGCTAAAGTTACAAATTATACATAGCAAATGTTAATTTTTATTATTAGTTATTGTTAATTTCGAAGCCGAAACTAGCTACAAGAGAATTTTCTACGAATTCAACTACAAATTAACTGTGGCGAAATTCATAACAAATACTCTTGTAGCTAAATTTAACTATGAAATTGATCATAGCTAATAAAAAAAATTAACATTTGTTATGGGATAATTCATAACTAACCTGTAGCCTCATCTATGAAATTAATTTAATGGCAACTTTTTTCATAGCAGATGTCCATGTAAGAGTCAGTTATAACAAGGAGCCTTTCCATCGTGTTTGGTTTTTCTTGAGCTAGGGCACCCGCCAACATTTTATTTCTCAACCCGAAGTACAATACGTCAACTAGAAAGTCGATAGTAGCATTTTCAACCTCAAGGACCTCATTATTAAATTGAGTTATGAAATCGCTCATTGATTCATTCTCCCCCTGTCTTACTGAGTATAAGTTGGTATGGGGTAACTCATCTTTTTTTTGCTAGCAAATTGGTGCAAAAACTTCTCCATTAATTGGTCATAAAAGTGTGTTGACCTTGGCTCCAATCACGTGAATGAGTCCAGGGTAATATCCTGGAAAGTGATAACCAGAATTTTTGCATAAATATTGGAGTTATGTCCATGTAACTCTATCAAATGTTCAAAAACAAGAGGTGATCAAGTGGATCTGTCGTGCCATTATATTGATGTAGTCCGACAAGGATTTTTATTATCCCCGACCACGCATTCCAAGGCAATCTCTTCACAAAAAGGGGATTCCCTTTAACACTTACTCCTGAGATCGAACTCCTAACTGGGATCACGCCTTGCTCATAGAGAGAGAGCAGGTCAAAAATTTCGCATGTGCTCACATCGACTCAAGTTCTCTACTTGTCTAGATAAGTGTTGAAGCTTTTGGGAGACCTCAAGTTTTGGCCGGATGTTCACTACCCTTGTTCGTTCCAACCAAGTGCATTGCGTGGGTCGCTCGGGTCAAATTTTCTCATGGAAAGATTTTGCAACCTTTTCTTTGACTAGGGGGACATGAGAACAAGGTCGGAACAGCTGATGGACTTGCCGTATCTGTATGTCAACACGAATATCCCGATATTCTCTTGGGAATAGGTCATCGATTATGTTGAGACCCCTATCTGTAAAGGAGATCGAGCTTCTATGCTTCAGCTCATGGGCTCCGGGGCTAAGGGAGCAGGTGGTGGTGCCGAAGTGGCTGGTGGCCGAGATATAGGCTGGGCGTGCAGCGGCAAAGGTTGGTATTGTATTTGTTCTTGAGCTTCTGCCATGGCCTAGCGTTGGCAATCTAATGAAATTGGCACAAGTCTGCCAAAGTTAAGGTTACAACTTGTTGAGGGGTGGGACTTGGGCCAGGGAAAATGGTATTGAACATACTTAGGCCAAAAGAATGGCATTGAACATCTAGCTTAATGGGCTAACATTTTGGGGCTGGGACAGAAATTTTACTCCAATGGGCTCAATCCTTTAAGGCATCGCTGGGAGAGGTGGTAGGCTAGATACTTCCCCCTGATGGTGTTCGGATGGAAAAGGCAATGATGATGCCTCAGAGTTGGCTTTGAGCTTGGTGCTAACCATATTGACTTGGCAAAATTAAATTAACTTTGTGGTTTTCCCACAAACGGCGCCAAATAATGGGGGTGATTTTTATGTTTACTGAGCTGGAATTGACCTCAGGGGACTAAATTGACCTGGTAGGGAGTATTGGGGTCTACCTGCAAGATGGAACGCATATTAGGCTAGCAAAGTATGCCCTCCACTTTGGGCCTTCAATGCTTAAGTCAGAAAAAGTATAATAGAGGTCGAACATGGAAGGGGCAGAATGTAGTAGTTGAAGGCATTTAATGTGCATTAAATGAGTCCTCATAAATGAATCTAGTATTTATAGTGGTTGATGTTGGGGAATGTGCATGGTGAATATCATATTTTGCCCCCAACTTGAATATAGGATATCTCTTTGAATAAGATGATGTCATGGGGTCTGAATGGTCTTTTGCTCAATGGGACGGGTTGGAGGACTATCACTATAGCCCGCTGCTGACCATCCTACAGAATGCTGGCGTTGCCATAGATGGTGGAGTTTAATGATGAACTTCATTTAATGCGCATGTCAAAACAAGCTACATTCTCTTACTCAACCATAAACGCTTGATAGTGACATTAACTACCCTCAAAGGTTGAATAAGGTCAAAGTACCGACTTCAGGCCTATTCATCGAGAGCAAGCTAAGGGGCACATGTTCAGATCGAACATAAATAGAGATTGATAAAAGGCCATGTTCTTGAACTTGATCCGATGCAAAAACAGTGTAGGAGGTTGAGTGCAGGTAGCAATCCAAAGCTCATAAGGGTCTGACTAGATTACGTTCCCTAGTCAATGGGCCAATTTCAAGTGGACACGTGGAGGTTACATTAAAAATACATTCTTGGAAACCTAAACGAGAATAAATGATATAGGACCAAGAACTATCCAAAATCTCGAAAGAAAATGTTCCAAAAAACTATTGAAACACAGGCGGTTGCTAAAACCTGCAAGACAGCAATAGAGGTATACTTCAAATGGGTATCGCTGAAAATCACATTGTTGAAAAAGTCATCGAGTAAAGGTATATAAAGGTAAAAAAATCACCATTAAAGTTGTTAGAACATCATTGAAATTTTCTTCCTGATCAAATTGCCCAAAAAGCAGCTTCATTGTTAATAGGTGTTGAAATTGATTGATTTGTACTGTTAGGTGAAAACTGATATAATTTTAGCATATTATTCATGAAATATTAATGAATTATAATTGACTTATTTCATGAGAAAATTTGTTATATATTTTTCAAACCCTAAAATTTAGATAACTGATAGTGAACTAACTATCGTAACAATACCATTCATGCAATTATAGTATTAATAAAAATTTCACTTTCCTCTATAGGCAAACATACCTGTGGTACTTTAGTCAAGTCAGAATCATTAAATATTGAATCTTATGTGAATTAAGTGGTGAGGAATCAGTCAACAATGCCCTGTGAATCTGTGATACAATATTTCGGATAAAGTGATTCCTAACATCAATATGCTTCGTTCGCTCATGGAACATCTGATTCTTAGTAGGGTAAATGGCTCTCTGACTATCACAGAACACTGAAGTCTTCTTCTGAGCCAATCTAAGATCACTAACTAAACCCTATAGCCAAATAACCTTCTTTACCGCTTCTGCAACTGCCATATACTCAGCCTTTGTGGTAGACAATGCAACAACAAATTGCAAAGCTTTTTCCAGCTAATGATACTACCAGAAAGAGTAAAGACATAACCTGTCAGAGATCTCCTCTTATCCAAGTCCCCTGCATAATCCGAATCAACATAGCCAACCACTGAATCACTCATCTTCGCTTTGTCAAAAGTTAGACCCACATCTACAGTACCCTTCAAGTATCTCAAAATCCACTTCATAACCTGCCAATGTTCCTTTCCAAGACACGCCATGTACCTACTCACAACACTAACTGCATGTGAAATGTCAGGGTGAGTGCAAACCATAGCATACATAATACTACCCACAACACTCAAATATGAAACACTAGACATACGCTCCATCTCCTTATCTGTCTTTGGTGATATGTTTGTAGACAACCTAAAATGGGAAGCAAATGGAACAGATACAGGTTTGGCACCTGTCATGTTAAATCTCTTAAGGACCTCCTCAATATAGGGTTGTTGAGACAGCATCAGCTTCCCAGCCCTTCTATCTCGAGTAACCTCCATCCCTAAAATCTTCTTTGCAGCACCCAAATCTTCCATCTCGAACTTCTCACCTAGTTGCTTCTTCAACAGGTCACCATGTGACATGCTTTTAGCAAGAATAAGCATGTTATCCACGTATAATAGCAAATACACAAAAGAACCATCTACAAGTTTCTTTTGATACACACAACTATTATATGCACTCCGAGTAAAGTCATTATGAATCATGAATGTATCAAACCTTTTATACCACTGCCTAAGGGACTATTTCAGACCATACAAGGATTTCTTAAGCAAGCAAACATGGTTTTCCATACCTGGAGTGATGAATCCCTCTAGTTGACTCATATAAATCTACTCCTCCAACTCACCATGCAAAAATGTAGTTTTCACATCTAACTGCTCCAGTTCTAAATCACAAAGAGCCACCAAAGCTAGTAAGATCTTGAAAGAGTTGTGTTTCACCATTGGAGAGAACATTTCATTGTAATCTATCCCTTCCCTCTGGGTAAAACCTTTAGCTACTTACTTTGCCTTGTATCTAGGTGCTTCAACTCCTGGACTACCCTCCTTTCTCTTGAAAACCAATTTGCAGCCTACTACTTTTTGTCATTTTGGCAATGTAACAGGCTTCCAAGTCTGATTCTTGTAAAGAGACTCAATCTCTTCACCCGTAGCACGAATCCATCGATCTACATCTGGACTAAAAATAACTTCTTTATAACTATTAGGCTCTAGCACATCAACGGTCTCTACAACTGACAAAACAAATTCCACAAAATTGCATAACCAAATATATGCCCATCAATTATAATTGCATACCTTTGCAGTGGTCTCATCTGTCTCCTCTCTTTGCCTATTGCAATGTTATACCGTTGTTGTTGCATAAGTGCATCACGATTACAATTTTGATCAAGATTCTGCGCCTAATCCACTTTCTCTATCTCTGAACTACTGGGCTAAGTTGGTGGAGAGACAATCTCAAGCTCTATTCGATCAGTAACACCACTATCTATTTCTGCTATTGTCCTCTCCCTCTAACTGTCTAGTAAGGCAGATTCATTGAATGTCACATCCCTACTAATAATTATCTCTGGAGTCTTCTAATTTTTTCACCACAACCTGTAACCTTTCACTCCAGATACATACCTTAGAAATAAGCATTTCTTTGCCCTTGGCTCAAGTTTACCGACCCTCACATGAGCATGAGTAGGACAACCAAATATCCTCAAATATAAATAATCAGCAGGTGACCCAGACCATACCTCAAAAGGAGTTTTGCACTCAATAGCTATAGATGGAGATCTATTGACCAAATAGCAAGCTGTATTAATTGCTTCAACCCAAAAATCTTTGTTCACACATGAATGCGAAAGCATACTTCATGCTCTATCACAAAGTGTTCTATTCATATGTTCTGCAACACTATTCTGTTGTGGTATTCTTGCACAAGTGCGGTGTCTCACTATGCCCTCTTTACTGCAGAAATCATTGAACACAGAATTGCATAATTCCAACTCGTTGTTAGTCTGAGGACACTTCACTTTCCTTTCTGTCTGTCTTTCAACAATCATCTTCCATTTAACAAATATTGGAAATGCCTCATCTTTAGTTTTCAGAAATTACACCCATACTATTCTTGAGTAATCATCAATCAAAGTTATAAAATACCCGGCACCACTCTTGGAAGGAACCCTGTTTGGACCCCACAAGTTTGAATATACAGAATCCGCTTATACTTGGTCTTATGCACTGCCTTTTTGCTGAGCTTCACTTTGGTCTGTTTACCAAACACAAAATGCTCACAAAAATTTAAAGCTTGATTTTTGTATTTATCCAGCAATTTCTGCTTGCTCAACAAAGACAATCCCTTGTCACTTATGTGACCAAAATGCAAATGTCACAATTGAGATTGATTCTGATCATTGCTTCCAAAAGCTACAGCAGCTTCCCCTTCAAATACACTACCCTGAAAACAATACAATCCAGAATGCAGTTTACCCTTCAAAAGTACCATGGAGCCTTTACACATTTTAAGTATCCTATTTTCTGAAAGGAACTTAAACCCTTGATCACATAGAGTCGAAAGCAAAATCAAATTCCTCTTTGTCTGAGGAACATGCCAACACTCAATGCTTCTGATGACACCATCGAATATTCTCAATCTAATGTGACCAATCCCTTATATCGATAACAGATTATCATCTCCTAGGCAAACAGCCCACTCATCTGCTTGTAAGTGGCAAACCAATACCTGTGATGACACATGTGGAAAGTTGCACCAGAATCAAGAACCTAAGAATTATGTCCATGACTAGAAGTCACGGAAAAGACTTCCCCTACTTCGTCACTATCATCAGAATTATTGCAAGTGTCAATAATATTCGCAGAATTCTCTTCTTTCTGCTTCTTTTTTTTCTCCTTCAACTTAAGAAAGTCTCTCCTAAGGTGACCTTGCTTCCCGCACTCAAAATAATTTAGCTTCTTTTCTCTAAACTTCAACCTAGCCTTAGACTTTTTCTTCTTAGAGTCTTTCTGCTGTGTTCTTCTTCTACTCACTAGGCTCTCACCATTTGTTTTGTTTTCCAGAAAGCTCTTTTTCAACTTCTTAGATTTTAGAACATTACTAATATCATCAAGTGAAATACTGTCTTTCCCATACACCAATGTATCAGCAAAAGTATCATAAGACGGTGATAAAGAGCACAACACAATCGAGGCCTGATCCTAACTATCAATTTTAATATCTATGTTCTTCAGGTCCATTATAATCGAATTAAACTCATCAAGGTGAGATTTAATAGGAGTACCTTCATTCATTCGGGGTGTATACAACCTCCTTTTTAGGTAGAGGCAATTAGTCAACGATTTCGTGGAGTACAACTCTTCCATCTTCTTCCAAGCCTTTGCTGTTAAAGCTTCAGCAGCAATCTCACAAAGAACACTGTCTGTAATGCTCATGAAAATTGCACTCAAAGCCCTCTCCCTCAAATCTACCTTCTCTAACTCTTTCATCCCTTCTGGAAAATCCTCATCAATTGCCTTTCATAACCCTTGTAACACTAGGGACGATCACATCCTAATCTTCCACATATTGAAATTTGATCCTCCATTGAACTTTTCTACTTCATACTTTGCTCAATATGAAGATGACATCTTAACCCTAGACTGTGTGTAGAAAACCCTAACCTGGCTCTGATACAAAATTGTTAAGAATATAAGATTAAACTAACATACGATCACACACAAAGAGAATAGAAAAGAAGAAAATAACACAAAGATTTAACGACGTTCGGCCAAAGTAAGCCTACGTCCTTAGAGAAAGAATGAAGTGGTTTTTTTATTATACAAGAGAAGAGAATGATACAACTGATCTCAATTACAATTTCTTTTTGAAAATCTCAACTGTTTCCCAATTTTAACTGTAAAAAAACTGACCTGACAAAAGAAATACAATAAAAAATAACAGGTCTATCGGCCCTTGCCCTCTGCTATCAACAAACAAATTCTCATTTTTTTTCCTCCAATTTGGGTCGCACCGCGAGCTTCTCGAGTCGAGTCGCAATTTGGATCCACAAAAGGAAAATTCAAAACCCAAACTTAACAGAACGCTTTTGGAAGAGCTGGGCCCTGGGATGACAAGACGATAATTGGTACGTTCTGACTGTGCCCTAACGACCATTACCGTTCTAGTGGCCAGTCAAGACATATTGGAGGGATAAGGTGATATTAAATGGCCATTAGGAATCATAAGATTGAAGACCCTACCGTGATCTTCAATGTTTGTTCTTACATGTTACCTTGTATAAAATATTTATACTGGTTGAGACATACTTGCTATTCCATACTTTGATTATCGCCACTCTCAATTGTTGAACCAAACGTTTCTCACTAAGTCATTTAAAGTTATTTCTTTTATTTCCATCTATTACAATGCACAGATTAGATGCTAGGTTTTGAGTCATTGCAGAAATATTAGATGTCTTGGTATCTAGATATTTAGTGTGCTATTTTCAGTACCCTAAAATCTAAGTCCAGTACACTTGGACATTTTTACCCTTTTCATTTTCACCCCCTCTCTCCCACAAATTTTCTCTCTCTAAACAAAAACTCTCTCGAAACTATTTTTAACCGAAAACATATAACTTCAATAAAATCTAAACGCATAATCGGATTATAACATGAGTCAATCGGATCATGAAAACAAAAACGATTTCGATAATGAAGAGAATCAGGTACGTTAAGATTACGAATATATTAATTTTTGCTTAATTATATTTTTCGAGTTTTATCTAGCTCGGCCGGAACCGCCGAGCCCCCAAATGCACCTTGGCCGGCGTCGCCGAGGTGCTTTGAGAAGCTCGACCAATCCGACCGAGCTTCAATTTTATTTTTTTTTGTTGAGCTCGGCGGCAACCGCCGAGCTCCTTAAATGCACCTCGGCCGGCGCCGCCAAGGTGCTACTCCGAGCTCGGCCAATCCGGCCGAGCTCATATATATATATATTTTTTTTTTGTTTTTTGCTCGGCCTTAGCCACCGAGCTTTGTGGCATAGCTCGGCAGCGCCGGCCGAGCATGGCCAAGAACCTCGACCACCATGGCCGAGGTTCACTGTTAAGGCTCGGCCACCTTGGCTGAGCCTTCTAATTTTTTTTTTATTTTGTATTTTGTTTTATGTTTTATGGTTTTTTTATGTTAATTACATATTATTTATAGTATGTCATATATTATATAGTATAATAATACTATAATATAATACATAATATGATAGTATAATATACTTATAATATATAGTATACTAATAATATAATATATATTATACCTATTAATAATATTGTACTATCTATATTAGTTGTAATTCATAATTTTGGTGTTTTTCATTTCAGGATGTAGAGTTAAAGGATTTTCCTAATTCGGTTGATTATAGCCACCATTTCCAAACAAATTTGACTTTTAAATCCGGAGATGAAGCGAAGAAGTGGGCGAGAGATACTGCACGACAACACCATATGTATCTCATTGTTGACAGTTCTCGCAAGCATAAAATTTTCATCACATGTGAGCGATCTCGTGGCTACAAAATGAGGAAAATTAATTTAGACGTGCAGAGAAGAAGATGTATCGAAACGAAAAAATATGAATGCCCCTTTAGGTTGAAAACGTGGAAAGAGGGAGAAGGATTATGACGAGTTGCGGTACTGAATGGATATCACAACCATAATCCTGGAGTATATCACCACGGTCATGCATTAGCTAGTAGATTAAGCCAGGAACAATATGAAACGACTGCCAATCTCACTAAAAGTCATGTGAAGCCTAAAGAGATTCTTGAACACCTAAGGCATGAACAGCCGGATATCACTACTAGCCTTAAACACATATACAATGCTCGGCATAAGATGAAAATTGAACAGATGTGTGGTAGGACCGTGGTGCAGCAGCTGATGCACAACATCACCCAACATGGTTACCTTCAATGGCATCGTGGTAATTCTGACACCAACACATTGACCGATGTGATGTTTGCCCACCCACAATCAGTCCAATTGCTAAGGAATTTTCGTACGTCTTGCTATTGGATTCCACATATAAGACCAACAGGTATATAATGTTTACTCTTTATATTAATTTATGGAACGACTCAATTATGCTTTATAATTTTCATGCCTGTTTCTATTTAGGTATAACATGCCAGTACTTGAAATAATTGGAGTGACGCCGATGGATAAAAATTTTAATGTGGCTTACGCTTTTATGAGGAATGAGGAGGCGAAGACATATAGATGGGCTCTCCAGAACTTAAGGGATCTATTTGTTAATGACGTGAGACCTAACGCTATAGTGACAGACAGAGAATCGAGATTGATGAAAGCATTGGAGGATATTTTCCCCTAGTCTACCCATCTCTTATGTTTATTTTACATCAATAGAAATGTTGAGCAGAAGGTTACAAAAGTATTTGGCGTAGATGCAATAGGGTTAAAATTCTCACATGGTTTGTGGAAGCGATTGGTGGAATCTTGTGATCAG
>JACFYI010003696.1:172195-186676 GCA_014898755.1 Handroanthus guayacan
GTTTGAAAAACAGTAGGTTAAAATTTTAGTTAGGGAAAATTTCGGGATGTTACAATATGCCACAGAAATTAATCTCAAAACTAACAAATAAACTACAATATAGTTACAATTTTTACAACCACTTATCATAATTGAATATCTGTTTTTAACATGACAAAAAGCTACATACTATATAATGCGAATACTGTAATAAAGTAAACTCAACTGCTCAATTCATATAACATGCTTATATTTCAAATTGTTTCACTATTAATTCCAATCATAAGAGTAATACAAAAGTATCTATATTTTCGAACAAAATATAGGAAGTCATGTGTTGTCATAACATCATGAAAGTATTTTTATCTACATTCAAACAGAACTTTTCGTTGTACTTATATTTACACCCCTGACCATTCTAAGTGTATTGATGCAAACTAACCATCTTGTTATTTTGTCATGGATCATTGAAACTTTTGCACTATATTTACATCTTCTTGAGATATTAATAATTAATGAAGAATATAGTCTCTTAACTACGATAGAGAATAGAAGATGGCCAATTTGCTATTATCAACATGAGCTATCAAAATGAAATGTTGTTCAGTCAAGTTTAATTTGTAAATGGCTCAACTACTCCACCATTTTCCTTGATGACACTGCACCTACAAAAAATTCCATTTAAACGTCCATTAAACCAATAACAAAGAAAGATGTGTGTCATATATTATATTAAAATTAAACTATATAAACTTACAAATTGAACCTATGCTTTTTTTATGTTGAGATGATCCCGTGATTCACTATCTAGACAATCATTTAATAAAAGATACTAGCAGGTATGTTAAAGAATGATAAATTAAAGAAAAATGTACTTATCATGTCAAAATATATTTATACTATATTATATATAAAGCATAAATATTATTTTAGGTGGTCATTTTGGTCCGTCATTAAGTAACTGGACTAAAAAAAAAAGTTGTATAAAAGTTGATAACAAAGTAGCTAAATATTTTTCTTTAACTTTTCCTTTTTTATATTTAATTTTATATTCAATTCAATTCCTTTCTTCAATTATAGTTTTTCTTCTTCACAACTTTATTTTCTCCAAATTTATTTTTCGATCATATTATTCTACGTAATAAACACATGTAAAAATATTCAATAATTAAAAAATATTTAATATTTTCAGCACCTTAATTGCTAGTATTAAGTAATTACAATGGACAGAACAAATAGAAAACTAACTCAAGCCATAATCCAAAAATCAAAGAAATGGAAAAGGAGAAAAAGCACCCTTAAAAACAACAAAAAGTCAAAACGAACAAACTTACTAAAAAGAATGCAAATAGCCCTAAGTTATTATCGAAACGTATGGCGAAAACATCAAAGAATATAAAAACAAAATTCACATTACACCACTTTAACTCAAATAGTATCAATAATATCTGAGAAGACAACCACCAATAGAAATTGAAATACACGTTGTTTTTTTTAGCAAGCAATATAAAAAGAAAAAAGAAAAGAAAAATCTGATACAGCACATAATAATAGTATTATGCAATACCTAAACCCAAAAAAAAAAAAAAAAGAAAAAGAAGAGAACCAAAAAGTAAAATTAAGAAATTACTTACAAATTAGCTTTTTTCCACAATCCAACCACATAGAAAGACGTGAGAAGCTGAAAATTTGAGAGCAAGGAAGACATCAAAAACTCAAACCTCCTCTTAGCAAGAATTATCTCTAGTCAAAAGTTAACCTTAGTTAATAATATTCTAACTGTAGCAGCTAAACCAGAGGTAGGAAAACACGTTTCTTCTCCCAAGCAGTGGGCCCCACAAATCTTGCAAAAAGAAGACAAAATGACTAAACACAAATATAGCACAAGGTACAAACTTTTAATGCACCAACACCATAAAACGGCACCATTTAACAGAGGAATAGAGCCAACAAAAAAAAAAAAGTACCTAACCACGCGCGTGGCACTGTAGCGACGCGCATTCACATATATGATATGAGGGTAACATGTGTGTGTGTGTGTGTGTTTTATAAATTCCCCAGTAGGTCAAAATTGATATATATTATTGGATAATTTCATTATGAAAGGATTGAATTGATTTTAAGAGAATTAATAACAAATATTTTAATAGATTCAAAAGATTACAATTATTTTAAGAGATCGTTGTTAGCATTTTTAATTTTAGTTAAAACATTTTATTAAAACAAATAATATAAAATTATAAAAGGTGAATCTAAAACGAACTTTTTTAAGATTAAAATATATACAAATGACACTAATATATGATTAAGTGTTTAGGATCAAAACCTCTATTAATATATATACACACACTGTTATAAGCTACAAAACATTAAAAATTACTATCTCTAGAATCATAACATAAAATTTTTTTTAAATGGTTAATTGAAAATAAAAGACAAAAACAAAGCAAATTAAATAGTTCTATTAAATAAATCTTACATTTTATATACTGTTATATAAATAAGCTAATTAATTTCATAAACTATAAAGTTTTATCATGATTTCATTAACAATGGAGGTTAATTCCACCTAGCCACGAAACCCACAACAAAATAAACAACATAAACAAATGCTCAATTATACCAATCAAATACATAGAAGAAGCAAAATACAGATCTGTTATTATGCACTATTCTAGAAGAATTGAGGGAAAAAATCATATAAACACAAAAAGTCTAACCCCAAAGAGATGAAATATAGATCTGAAATGTATGTCCAAATAATTGAAAATTATAAATATTTTTTCGCATTTTATATACCATCTCTAATTCACATAATTTTCATTCTCACCTCCTCGAAACATGCTGTTAACCGAAAAAAAATTCAAACAAATCCTTATACCTTAGAAAATAGTAGTAATCTATTAAATCTGCCAAAAAAAAAAAAGAAAAGAAAAAGCGATACTTACTCTCTCAATTCATTGCTCGCAAACCCTAGATATATAGGAATTTTACTGTTTCTACATATGATCAAAGTGATAGTCACTGAAATAATCAAACAATTAGTCAAATTAGAAAATGAATTTGCATAATAGTCATAAAATAAGCACTATTTTAAAAATTTTTTCAATAAAAATCCAACAAAGAACATAAAAATTATAGAAACTCACCAAAATTATGGCTACATAATGGTTCCTTGGTTCCCAAGCATACAGACTGAAAAAAAAAAAAAAGAAAAAAATGAAAAGGAGAAACACATGACAACCAATATGAGGGGAAAAAAAAAGAACTAAAATTTCAAATATGCTATTCTGACCAATACTTTTGTATTGGTGTAAATATTAAATGACAAAATAGTGAAGGGGTTAAATTGTAACCCCTCGAGTTTCTAGAGCATCCGCCCCTAGGTCCGGGATGCTACTCTCCAACAAAAAATTAACTAATAACCGTAAACAAAAAATCGCAAAGCATTCATAACTTAACAACTAAAACATTCCATAATTCATAACTAAAATTTTTCAAAGTTACATCATGAATTCCACAAAATACAACTAATCGTACTTAAATTCTCACGAGTTCGACTAAGCTTATACATGGTCAAATATATAAGTCAAAATACTAAATACTACTTGAGGTCTTCACAATCCAAATTCATCAAGTCAATTTTCTACATGGTAATTTGAAGTCACGAGTCCACTGACCCAGCAAATTCATGGCATAGGAAAGACGAAGGGTATAACGAAGAAAGCGAGAAGCCATCAATAATCATGACAAAAAAAATTCAAACATGAATGTGATTTGCAACAAATAAAATTATAAGGACGATCGTACGAAACAAATAGCTCGAAATAATATCACATTCATGTTAATCTTATATATGGCTGAAACTAACGTTTGGTGAGTCTGTCACCCTTATAACTCCAACAAAACATATATATGCCTTATCCCACCAAATTGCTAACTCGAGTAGCCACTCGAGCAGCATACACATATTTTGAAGCACGGCCGACCGCGTGCCTCGAATAGCCGTTTGGAATCCTAATTCCAGAACTCCTCCAGGCTACCCAACATATAGGAATTCTCAGGAGTTTGAATCGACAACCCAACATTGTCCAATTCAAATCACCTAAGAATTACCCAAAGCCCAACATTTTATGCATGTAGGTTTAAAGCGAAAATACAAACATAAACGAACTTATAGAGCTCAATCAATTACATATGCTCATATCAAATGAATTCAAGGAAAATAGATTCGATTATCAAATAGGTTCAACGATCGGATTGGACATTAGACCATGGACGGTGGAAAAGTCATTTTCAAACCTTAAAAGAGTTCAAGGAAGTGAAATATAAGTTCGAGATCGATAAACGAAGTCAAAATGATGAAATTTTGCCACTTGAATGGGCGCTTGAGCGCCGAAATAGTATTTTTCGCTACGGGTTTGGGCCCTTGAGCGCTCAAATGGGCGCTCGGATGCTCAAACGGCACCAACCTCTCTGGACTCGGGTGCTGGGGTGCTCATTTGGGCACTTGGCACCCATACAGTGGCCGAAGCCACTGACTTGGGCGCCCAAAACGAGCGTTTAAGCGCCCGGCAAAATTTTTTTTTTTTTCAAAACCTTATAATAGCAAAGGATTATTTGTGAAGAAACTAGACATAGTATGTACTAATTATCATTGAGTTTTCTAATTTTTAAGTTTAAAATTTTGTTTTACGTATTTTGGAGAAAATATGTTATAAAATCATAATTTTCATAAAAATCAAATTTTTCAGAGAATCCCTTTGAAATATAATCTTATAAAATCCAAGTTTTAAGGAAATATTCTAAAATTTACAAGTTTTATGAAAAGAAAATATAGTGACGGTCAAAAATCAATTTTTCTTTAGGTTTCGTTCGAGTTCTCCATCGTCCACGATTCAAATTCATTCCAAGGTGACAAAGATAATAACAAGTATGCTTGAGGATTCAAGGAAAACCATTTCAAGAATATTGAGCTTACGAGTACAAAGAATCATCAAATTCAATATAAATAAGCTCAAACTAACAATTAAAGCATGCTGACATGGATTTTTCGGATATTGAAGTATAAGATCAACCAAGAAGTGAGGAAATCATGAAACTTACCGTAGGTCCTAAGTCTCCAAAGGTTAGAGTAGATAGTTCTAAATTTGAAGGTTAACAACCTAAACCAAAAATCAAAACTAAGCATATTAGACTAATACATCATTATTCCTAAAATCTCTCAATGAACTTAAAATTCAATATTTCTTACCTCTCACCGTATACACACACACTTGAGAATGTAATCCTCCTACTATTTCCCCTTTTCCCTTTTAGCAAAATGCTTGATGACAATATATAAACTTGTAGTATTTTTCTTAAAATATGAATGTATATGTGTGAGTAGGTGCTTATATGTATAGAAAGATTTAAGGGGAGGTAGAAGAAAATCTCACTCCAATTATCTTGCTATTTATAGATGTAAACAAGGACCTACTAGCAAAATTAAGAGTTGGAGGGGCTACTTTATAAATTTGGCCAAGGTTGTTGGTGGCTATGCTTGATGCCATGCCTTGAGGTGGGTGGTTGGAAATTGGTGGTGAAGACCACTCCTAAACATGGCTGCAAAATCTGCAACCACGATTTCCTTTCTTTTTTTTTTTTAATTATTAATTTTGGGCCTTAAAGTGTTGGGCTAAAATTTGGTGATATTTGGGCCAAGAATTGGGCTTATTTGGGCCAAAACAATGTGTAAATGGAGTTTCGAATATTAGAAAAAATTTTCGGGTGCAAAAAAATTATTTTGATTATGAAACAAATTTCATAATTGTAGAAACGATTTTTGTTTGAAAAACGGTAGGTTAAAATTTTAGTTAGAAAAAATTTCGGGGTATTACATAAATTGTTTACCAAAGAAAAGAAAATTCCAAGCAAAAAAAGAAAGAAAAAGAAAAAAAAAAAAAAAAAAAAAAATTCTTTGTCATGCATGAAGGAGTGCGGATATATTATAGAAAGGGAAAGTGCCAAGAAATAGAGGTAGTGGGATGGGGTGGTTTGGTAGTGGGTTGGGGTAGTTTTTCGTCCTACCCAACACTGTAACTATGCGTGTAATGGTATTAAAAATTAAACAAATAAATAAAAGGCATTTATCACAATAGAAATCGGACCATTTGAATTTTTTAATTTTCATATTTATTTTTTTATTTAATCTTGATGATTTTATCATTATTCGTAAAATAAATATTAATGTGGCAGCTATGAAGGATTGAACCCATGATCTCCACTTAAAGAATAGTCAATTTTTTCTTAATAAACATGATTCAAAATTTTAATAAATTAGTATTTGGTCAAAATTGGTTAAATTTTAGTCACCCACCGATCTCCTATATATATATATATATATATTGTAACACCCCGGAAATTCCCTAATTAATAATCTAACTCATCGTTTTTCAAACAATAAATCGATTTTGAACTCGCAAAAATCGTTCTAACATCAAATTAATTTCTTTACATCTGAAAAATTTTTCTAATTTATGAAGCCCCGTCTACAGAACGTTTAGCCCAAAATAGGTCCAATTCTTGGCCCAATTGAGCCCAATTTTAGCCCAAACATTTTAGCCCAAATTATAATTTATTTATAAAAAAAAAAAGATATGGAAAATCTTATAAGATATAGAAAATCTTATAAGATATGGAAAATCTTATAAGATTTTCCTTCGATCTGGGCACTGATTTTCTTACTTAACATATGGGATATTTCAAATTTTTTAATGCCAAAAATTTTCTAACCAAGTAAATTGACTCAATTCCCTCTATAAATACATATAGACACAAGGCCATTACACTCTACCATTCTCCCATTTGGCAAAGAAAAAATCTTCACATCATTCTCTCTTCCCTTCCTCTCCTTCTTGGTAGTTTATATATATACACAAAACTCATCACATTTCAAATATTTTCTTAAGAGATCAATAATAGAAGAAGGGGATTTAGGGGATACTCTTCCATAATAAGGATTGGTAAGTATGATCGAACTCTTGTGAGTTCTTGAATCATTTCTTAGTTAAAATAAATTGTATGTTGATCAAAAGCACTAAGTGAGTTTTGTGTTCTAGGTGTTCCAACTTGAAGACTCTAGATCATTAATTTTCAAAAATCGAAGCTTAGGACCACATGTGAGTATTGTGGCTTATCCTCTTTTTCTTAAATTGCTCGATTGATCGTTTATTCGCTTTCTTGGCCGTATCCATGTTCTATTATGAAACGAGCTCATTTATGTTGTTATTATTTGATTGAATCATGATCATGAGCTTGTATTTCTTTGATATGAGATCCGAAAAGATTATGAACCTCCTTTTGATCATACCGTTGCGTGGAAAGGGACTTGGAGCCATGGACATTGGAATATATCGTAAAGACGTAAAAATCGGTTTATAAAACTTAAAACCATTTGAACTCTTAAAAATTTGAGAATCTAAAAGTTTATTATGAAAATTTTAAAGAAAATATCTTAGATTATCCACTGGAAAAGAAATTAAAATTTCAGAAGGAAAAAATAAAAAAATTTGAAGAGAAAATGAAACTTGATAAAATAGATATTTGCCACTTTCCTTAATTTTTAAAATTGTTTAGGCTTTACTTTTAATAGTACTTCCTTTACAAAATTTGTTCCAAAAATTATGAAGTTTTCAGAAAAAAAAAAAAATCATGTTCATAAGGTACTGTTCACTGCGCTACCGCGCGTGAATAGTACCGCGATCGCGCCCGGGGCAGCGGCGTGGGCCGCGTCAGCGCGTCCATACCCGTTTTTGACCGCGGTCGCGCCCGTGACAGTTTCAAAAATTTTTATTTTTGATCTTTTGATTATTTTAGGTCCGTTTCTCACTTTATTTCGATATTTCAAAAATTTCAAAACAATTTCTCCATAGTCCGTGGTCCAATTTCCAATACAATCGTTGAACCTATTCGATAATCAAATCTTTGTTCTTTGAATACATTTGATATGATTATACGTGCTTGGATTGAACTCTATAAGTTCATGTACGTTCGTTCGTTTGCTCTAAACCTATATGCATGATAAGTTGGGCCCTAAGTAATTCTTAAGTGATTTGAGTTGGGCAATATCGGATTGTCAATTCGAACTCCTGGAATTCCTGTTTGGAGGATAGCCGTGAGGAATTCTGGAGTTTAGAATTTTAAATGGTTATTTCGAAACACGCGGTCGACTGTATTTCAAAGTTTGATATGTGTGCAACTCGAGTGGCCACTCGAGTATGCAAATTGGAGGGATAAGGGTTATGTTTTATTGAAGTTATGAGGGTGATAGACCTACCAAATATTCGTTTCTACCTTATATGTTTGCTAACGTGAATGTGATAGAAATTTTGAAGCTTCTATTTTGTTATAATGTTTTGTTCGTCTCATTCCGTTACCTATCACATTCATGGTATGAATTCATTTGTCTCTTCAAATTGATCTTATTCTCGTTGCCATTATTCCTATCATATGCCAAAAAACTCGCTGGGTCAGTGGACTCATGACTCTATGATATAAATATGTAGGTGTATAGCTGGAATACGTAAGCCCTGGTGAATCTAGATGTTTCAAGTATTTGGGATTTTGTATATGTCAATCTCTTTGTAAGATGAACCATGCACTGTGGTACGGATGGTTGTATTTTGAGCAATGTTACGTTCGTTGGTTGACCAATTGGGCTATAATGACATCGAGATTTTGATGTATTTAGTTTGAATCTAATGAAAATTTTATGTTCACGTTTTAGTTAGTTGCCGCTGTTGGGTTTTATGTTGTAAATGAAATGTTGGATTTCTGTTTTAAAGTTTTTAGTTAGTTCGTTTCGTGAGTAACGTTTCGGGATTTAGTGCTTGTATGTCTGTTCGTTATTTTGAAATCCCGGGGCGTTACATATATAGATGGATGTACATGAACGATTTTCCTATCAAACAAAAAATGCGTTCACATGGATATAATCATGCATCACTTTCTTAAGATTTCAAAATCCCGAATACTGGTGGATACGTGGACACCAACTTCTCATCAAATTCCATATGTCAACATCTTGGCCCCCTCGCCCCCGACATCTTAGGCATGGTTCCAAATACGGATGTGTATAATTTAAATTGGGGGGCATATTTCCATGAATAACAAGTGAAGCACAAATTAATGCACTGAAAAGATCATTTAAGGCCAATGCTAACCTAACTCTGGTGATCATGATAAAAACATTGTCCTTTTAGAATTTCACCGTCAAAAAATTTGGTATTCATTACCAAAAAATTGCTGAAAAATTAATTTTATAGCTAAAGCTATAAATTAGCTACAAATTAACTATATGTAGTAGATATTAATTTTTATTATTAGTTATGGTCAATTGCATAATTAAGTTAGCTACAAGAGTATCTATTACGGATTCGGCTATGAATTAATTGTGGCGAAATTCGTAGTAGATACTCCCAACTAACTTTAGCTATGAAATTGACTGTAGCTAATAGAAAAAAATTGACATTTGTTGTGGATGGCTTGTAGCTTATTTCTAGCTTTAGCTATGAAATTAATATTTTTAGCGAATGTCCATGTTTTTTTTTGTAGTGTTTGTTTAACGTAAATATCAATATAAATAATTCTACATAGAAAATGTGGAATTAGATCTGTTTATAAAATTTATATTGAGAAATTGATACATTAGACTTGTTCTTAAAAAACAAAAAAAAAAAGAAAAGACAAAAAACAAAGAAAAAAATAAGAAAAGACAAAAAAGGAAGAAAAAAATAAGAACAGACAAAAAAGAAAAGACAAAAAAGGAAGAAAAAAATAAGAAAAGACAAGAAAAAAATAAGAAAAGACAAAAAAAGGAAAAAAAAAAAAAGAAAAAAAGAAAAAGACAGAAACTGACCTCATGGGATAGATTCCATTGTTGTGGTGGTAACAATTAACCACATGTATCTATTTACGAAACACACCACAAAATATGTGCCTTTTTTTTTTTTTTTTTTTTTTGAGGAGATACAATTAATATATCAAATTCTTAACATCAATACATCAAATCAATAACATTCGAAATCAATAACTAAAGACATAAATATCTTACCAAACTACTATACAGTAGAAAATCTAAATAAACTACTATTCAGCAGAAGAAAATGCTCCACACGCATTCGGGGAGAATCGAACTCATGACCTTATAGTCATGAGACCTCCTCCTAACCAACTAGACTAGGCCTCATCGGCTTTTGTTTTTAAAAGAATTATAATATCCACAACTTTTGATCCTTTGTCGTAATTGGTATTTCATCTCATATTCCACTCATAAAAGCATGACAAGTGTATCACATCCAAAATCTATAATTTTATAAGAAAATTTTAATACAATTAGCATGCACTAGTATAATAAAATAAGATATGAAATATATGAATCGAAATAAAGAATCCTAGCTGACAGATTCACCATGGTTTGCTATGCATTAATAGCAACAATTAACGTATGCCTATAAAAACCCGTGTTAGAAGGCTACCTTCTTAATATTCAAATAAGTGTCATTAGATTGAAATTCATTGGCATTTACAACTAGCAATGGAAGCAAATAGAATTGTTCAAAATCTTGAGGGCAAAACAGTTTTGGTCACTGGTGCCACAGGCTTTCTTGCAAAGAGTAGATACTTTTTACTATTGCTCTATTCTATATATTTTACGCATGCATTAATTTCAATTTTCAATTGGGATCATATTGTTTCTAACAGCTTTACTTTTTGGTGTTGGTGATTCAATATAGTTCTTGTGGAGAAGATACTTCGAGTTCAACCAGATGTAAAAAAGTTATTTCTTCTTGTACGATCTTCCAATGTTAAATCTGTAGAACAACGATTGCATCATGAGGTAAGAGAAGAACATGGCATCATTAATTATGATTAAGCACACATAGTGGGTTGTGGGTGTTTGGCGTTACTTTTGGTAACAACTTTTAGCTTTTAGTTACTAATAAGTAATTTTGAAAGTGTTTAATAAAGTAACTTTTGCTTCGTCAAAAGTACTGGTTTTAGAAAAAAAATCAATCAGAATTTAAAATCACCTTATGATCTACTTTTATACTCTAGCTCTGTTTTTTGTTTAAAAGAGTCTTATAAAAACAATTTATTACTCTCATTTTTATAATTTAAAATTTAAAAATATAATAAAAAATATGGAAAAATCACTTTTTTGGCAAACACTACCATTAATTTTTTTGTACTTTTTACTTTTTAATTACAAACACTCTCAACTTTTAATACTTACTTTTACAACTAGCTTCTCAACTTCTCTACATGAAAAACACTTCTTTCTAAAGAAGAAGCAATATTGAACACTTTCATAATATTTAAACATTATCTTGGTTTGAGTGCAAAGCATGAAAATTTTTATTTTAAACTTTACATTAATTACAACATAAAAATGTATGTCTTTAAGCATCCTTAAGACCCGTAGTACATATAATCCATTTGTTGCTCTTTCCTTTTCTTTTTTTTTCCCTGTTTTTGCAGGTCGTAAATACTGAGTTATTTCAAGTTTTAAAGGACACATGGCGAGAAAATATAACTTCTTTTTTATCATCAAAGATGATTCCAGTTTTGGGTGATATTTCTCATCCGAATTTAGGGATCACAGATACAGAATTAAGAAATGAGATGTGGGCTGAAATAGATTTTATTATCAATTCAGCAGCGACAACTAAATTTGATGAAAGGTATTATTAGAAAAAAATTTATTGTTTCTATTCAATAGAAACCCAACAAATTGGGTAAGAAATTGAGAAAATAGTAAAAGAGTTGGTCTTCAGGCAAAGTTTCACGACATATGGCTCATGGTACCTTCATACTTGCGGTTCGCCATTTGAATGAAGCTAAAATTAATTAGTTAAAGTGTTCCAATGTTGAGGTATTGTCATTTTGTTTTGAGATCATTACTTCTAAACCTCCTGTAATTTACCATAATTATCAAAATATTCCTAATATTTGGATAATTTCCATTAGACCCCCTAATGTACAGTGCAGTTAATTCGTAATTACAATTAAATCCCCTAAACATAGCTAATTCCCTTAGGGTGATGCATAATATTATAATTGCACCTCTTTATTTAGGGGATATACTTGCAATGTTTAGAATTTTTGGGAGTGCAATAATAACTATTCAAATTTCAAGAGTCAAAATGATATCCAAATATGAGGAAGTAAGGTGCAGAGGCAATTATCCCCTTTGTTTTTAACTTTTGGATAAATGATAGTCATATGCTTTCGTGTCTTGCAAACAAATGTTGTGTAATTGTGACACACATAGGGGATATATGTGTGTGTGTATATATATATATATTTAGATATTGCCAAATCACAAGTGATATATATTTATATTTGCCAAATCACACGAGGTTTTATTATGGCTGTAACCAAAGATAAATTAGTAATTTCTTTAAAAAAAATAAAAATAAAAAATTAAGTTTAGTTGTACTTTGGGAAAATGTTTGGCCGTGGGAATTGTTTTTTCAAAACTATTTGGTAAATATCTAAAAACAAATCCGTGTTTTGTTTTATTTTCGGGGACATATTCCATATGCTAGGTATCTTTTTATGTAAGTCTTTATTAGTGTCACATCAATCTTTTATATATTATTATATGTTTCTTTTTAATAATATAATAATTAAAAATATATGTTGTGTTAGAAATAGTGGTTGAAATATATATATATATGTATATATATATTGTTGTTTCATTTTTTTTTTTTGGACAAGATAAAAGGCTGATTATTTGTTTTTTTTAAAAAAAAAAATATATCATATCGGATAAAGAAGGTGTAGTTTAGCAAAATGTATGATTTTTGGGTATTTGTTAGCATTGCACCAAATAAATATAGTTTAATAGAACACGGAATGATGTGTGGCGGATGGGTTCCTTTGGTTGGGGTAGCCAAATCTGGTTCTCACAATTCAGCCTTTATGTCAATAAAAAAAAAAGAAAAGAAAGGAATGATGTGTGTTTTAGATAAATCTAAGTGAGATTTTTCATAATTGTTTCGATATATATTGGTTAATGTGCACTACAATAAATTTAAACAAATATCACGATTGAAAGTTGATGTTAATAGAAAATAATAGCGGTAAAAGGTTATTTGCTATTGTTTTACCGTGGCAATGATTCATAGTTTTTTTTAAGGTTGAGGACAATTTATTATGTCATATAGCTATGGTAGATATTTTCAGCTCATTGTAACCATAGCAAATGATATATTCACTTTTTTTTCATTTTTTTTATTTTCTTAATCATTGTCTACAGCATCCACCATGACTCTTAATTTTGAGTTATTGACTACTACTTTCACGAGTACTATCAATTCTTTTGTAGCAACGTGATCCTACTGAATATGAGATGGTCAAGAGGACTTGCATATTTTTATGTGTCGTTAGTTGGGAAAAAAAAAAAATAATAATTATATGTGTCTCTTTTGTTATTGATTTATTACTCAGGTATGATGTTGCTATGGATATCAATGCTTTTGGAGCTATGAATGTTTTGAACTTTGCCAAGAAATGCTCAAAATTAAAGTTACTGCTTCACGTATCCACAGGTCTTATAAATATATTTTCTTTTCTAATGTTGAGATCTTGATTATCTCATTATTTGTCACCGAAATATTACTTTTAAAAGTTAAATAATTATGTATTTGTGAGATTTTGCTTCGTAGCTTTTGTGCAAGGCACAAGGTCAGGACTATTGCTGGAGAAACCATTTCTTTTGGGGGAAACATTAGAAGGAGCCAAAATACCCTATTTAGACATCAACGCAGAGAAGAAGCTCGTAGAGGAAAGGAAAGCACAACTTCAAGCTCAAAATATGACTGGGAAGGAGCTGAATTCAACACTCAAGGATTTGGGCATTGAAAGGTAATATACAATTTTACAAAAAAAAAAAAAAAGTAATAATAATAATAATAGGCATATAGTTCGACTGATTAAAATTATAAAAAGCACATTTTTATGAGAATGACCTTCTCTGGCCCCACTTCACCTTATTTGTTGTTTGAACAAGTTATCCAAGTGGGGATAGTATTTCTCTTTTGCATCTCCAAGGAGTTTTGATAAATCCAAAAATCTCAGAGATTGATTGAGACTTAGGAATTTCTTAAATGAACTACACTCCTTCGTTAGGACAAGAGTCCATTGATGAGAAGAGGCTGGGGAAAGCTTGAGATTCACCCATTAACTTTGGTAATTTTTGGTGAAACTATATATATATATATATATATGATATCAATAAAAATAGTGATATGATAAGCAACGGTACAACAAAATTGAAATTCGTAATGTTCCAAATGATTACAGGCTGAACTAGTTTATATAATGCTCTCTCAATCTGTACAGTACCAACCTAAGGAAGCTGTAAAGTTTAATTTATACTTCATTGTTTAAATAACAATTTTGGAACAATACGTACCAGGGCTACTTTGCATGGATGGCCAAATACTTATTCCTTTA
>JACFYI010003696.1:204402-224651 GCA_014898755.1 Handroanthus guayacan
ACCCTTCTTAAATCATTACTCCAAAAAAAAAAAAAAGGAAAAAAAAGAAAAGGGACTAAGTGAAAAGTAGCAAAAGTTGTCTCTCCCAACCATCTCTTACCCTCGTGACTTTAGTGGCACCGTCTAGTGGGTCGACCGAAGAAGGTTCATGGTTTCCAATTATGGATTTATGAAATAATACAAAAGCTAGTGTAGTGCAAATTTTCATCTCTACAAAAATAACAGGACACGAAAATAGTATAAATAAAAATTTATTGAATTGATAATTTGTGGGTACAATTTCTCTTTTGATTCTCTAATTCTTCCTTCCAAGAACTTGAATCTTAGTTTGAGCTTGGGATTTGAAATTTTGAGGTGGAAGTAATGCCTTGATTTTCTTGGCAGTTTACTCCTCCTCTAGGAACATTAATTTGAGGGCTCCGTACTGTTATCTTGAATCAAACGCTGAATTACACCTGAAACAGTGAAGAACACCTTGAAATTGGTTGAGAGAATTTCAAGAACCTCCTCCAACTACTATATTGCTTGAATGATTTGTGTTGTGATTTTTGTTGTGTATTTGGCTTTAAAATAGGCCTCTATCTATACATATACTGTGAGAAGCTTTTCCACAATTATCGGTTGAAATGGCCCAATCTGATTGGCCCTTCATAATTTGATTGATATTTGTTTCCGTAATCCACCAACTTTTGCACCGTCTCCAAGCAAGAGCGCCACCTTCTTGCCCCCTTATGCATGTGTTTGGGATTAGTAGAATTTAGGAGGAAGATGGAACATCAACTTCATTGCCTCATGAGCGCACATCCCCCCGCCCCCAAATATATGCAAGGGATACTTGCCAATTAGGCATATCACCAGGATAATAGATACACTTTAATATATGATCTGTGTTACTGTTCAAACATAAATCAAATAATAAAACGAAATCAATTCATAGATCTAGTGTACATGTGATATCCCACATTGGGATATTAATGAAATGATTCCCAATATAAAAGTAATGGCCAAAGAATCTATGTGCAACCATAGGATATCCCTTTTGAACGAGTTGTTTATAGCTCAATTTCAGGTTGCATACGGTGGATTCTCAAGCAAATCTTGCGCCCCCCGGGCCCTGGGCCTAGGGCGTGACAAATGGTATCAGAGCCGACCACCAGTCGAAGGGAGCTAAGTGCTATACGGGGCAAAGTGCTACGCGTATGGGAGCCACCTCTTGAGCCTGCGGGGCAAAGTACTACATGCGCGGAACCCACCTCTTGAGCCCGTATGAGCCACCTCTAGAGTCCTAACGTCCGGCGGGAGATCCTAGGCCAGTTATATCACGACGAGGACGTCGCATTCTAAAGGAGGGGTGATTGTGATATCCCATATTGGAATATTAATGAAATGATTCTCAATATAAAAGTAATGGCCAAAGAATCCATGTGCAACCATAGGATATCCCTTTTGAGCGAGTTGTTTATAGCTTAATTTCAGGTTGCACACGGTGGATTCTCAGGCAAATCTTGCACCCCCGGGCCTGGGGCGTGACAATACATGTGATTATATTTTGACTTCTATTTTTCACATAAATAAGACATATTGACCAAAAAAGTGATTCCTCAAGGTATTTAAAGAGAAACCTATAGATCTTGTGTCTAAATTTTCAAAGTCTTCTTTTGTAACTTGTTATTCTATAATGGGACTTGTTCCCACCATTCTTTCTATTGAGTTTTCCCGATTTCATTTGAGTACCTTTCTCATTGTTTTATTCCGTCTTTTATCTCTTAAGGCACCATCAACATTTTCTTGAGTTGCTTGATCCTAGCCCTTATGTGATCCTCAAAAATTCTTGCAAGAAGGCTAGGTTGCTTATTTAGGCTCATATCCTATTGATAATAAAATATATGGAAGGCTTGAAAATGAAGAGGAATTGTTACAAGAAGAAAAGATGATTATACCAATATTGACACCACAAAGTGTGTGCAAGTCCTTAGCCTTCCTATATAGAACAAGACGACATTCTAAGAAGGTGGCATATAAGGCGTCTTGATAAACAATTAGAGCTAGTTTCACATAATTGAATATTAAATTTTAAATACCTATATCAGTAATTGTATCACATTATTCCTAAAATATTTATCGTCACCATCAAAAGTAACCATATATTTGACGATCTAAGTTTCATAGTTGAAGGAAAAGATTTTAAAATTTAAATTTTGAGGCATGATAGCACTATCCTTAAGGTGATTTTCCCCCACATTTTTTAAGAGTTTGTCGACGGATGTTCTTAAGGCCATTCATCATAGGACACAAGAAACTACAAACTCAACAAACAACAATTGTAAAGAGATTAATTTAAAACTTCAATGCATTTTTCAAATTACTTTTTACAGAACGCCATAAAGAAAGTAAGAAAACTTATAATAGTTTTTGCATATTTAAATTCATAGAAGCATTGTCTATTATCTTTTTTTCTTTTTTTCTTTTTTAATGGGAACTGTACTAATAGGGACCGAGTGACAAAGCCTCCAAAATTACATCGGGAAGAGCATCAACTTCACCATCAGCGTTACACCCATCTAGCCAAAAGATGGGCAGGCCGATTGGCCCTACGGCCAACGTGACTAAAGGAAAACATAGTAGCATGACACAGCACTTGTTTAGCATCAGAAAGCACTGGTCCAATAATCAAAGAGTTTATGGAGTCTTGTTTGAGAGCTAGACAGCATGTTTGATTATTGTAATATACTATATATACCAAATCCAAATATATATCCATATATCAAGTGGTTGATATTTTGAAATAGCTATAAAAGTTGCATGAAAGCATAACAGTAAAAGATATTTTAAGTACTTGAATTTGATATATAAAATTATAAAGATAAAGACAAAGATGAGCTCTCTAAGTTGCGGCATGAAGATAAGATTTTTCTTTTTCTTTGTAGATAAAGATAGAGTACTTTTATTGTTTTTTAACTTTTTTTCCCTAGTCTGTATTTTTTTTTTTTTTTTTTTTGAGGGAGGTGGGAAGAAAATGAAGATGAAGCAATTGTTTTTTTGGTTTTCTCATTTTCATTATTATGCTTATATTATTTTTTATTAACTGATAAATAAATCTATTTAAATCTAATTTATTATCTCATATTGTTGAGTATGTAAGTTAAGTAATTAATAAATCAATTCAAGTGGTGAAAAGAAGTAAGAAAGAATGTGAATTTGCTATTTATATGTATTCAGTAAGCAAGGGTAAAACTATCATTATACACGTTAGATGAACTTAACCAGTTGGAAAATATGCAAGTGAACCTTGCTACCAACTTTATGAAGGTAGATTGCACCTTTTTACATACCACAGAGAGTCGTAATGCCAGTTTTTTAACATGAGATTGGCTGCCATGCGGCATCAAGTGATGAAAATAGAAACCCTTTCGATCATTCCACTTCCCAAGGGAAACGCAGTGGTGAGGAATGAGGCGGCAACCGGCAGGGATTGGAAAGAGAAAAGAAGGGAGATAGGAAAGTGAGAAGCTCCTTGGTTATGTTACAAGGCGGATAAGATTCTTTATAACCCTTGTAACTGTTTTGGTATTCATTGTTCGCAGCAAGCCTGCCCACTATAAGTGTCCATCCCGTTGCCCCTTACGAGGATTCATCCTATATTATTTCTTTTACTAATAATTTGTAACCACTAATTTATAAAGTGCCCATAATATCCCTATAATTTCATTAAAAATGCATTTTAAGAATGAATATTTATTTCTTAAGAATGAGCATTCAAGTCTTTAGTCTAGGAGTTACAAATTAGTAAAAACTAATAAACATTTAATTAGACATAAAAATATACATTCAAGTGTCATCCAAACTACGAGTCATACTCATCTAACCTAATACTAATTTATATCTAACTTCAATTTAATAGGGCCTCAAATTAATATGGATCCAATACAACCTATCAAAAAGCCCTAAGTCTGTTCTAACAAATAAATCAATATAAACCCTAACTATCTTAATGCAATTTTTTAATTTTTTTCAATCCGTGTAAAATGGGGAGGCAAAGAGGTCATTAAAACAAAAGTCTGATAAATTAAATTTTCTGTTAATTGTGTTGATGGTAGGGGGAATAAAGATAATTATTCGATATTCATTGAGAATGTTTTGATCATTACAGCAATCGACATTCGATGTTGAGGTAATTGTCCCTTTAATTAATATTAATGGAGGAGACTACAGCTTTTGCATTCTACCATAGGTGCATGCATCCATTGATTAAATCGTGTAGAAGAGAGGTCATGAGTTCTGGTTGTGGAAAAGCTGAAATCATGCATGACGGTAGCGTGGGCGCTTTTGTGGGGGAACAAAAATGCCTTGTTGATTCAGCTTTAAGTATAAAATTCATCTATAACTATAATTTGTGTAATTCGCAAAACATGATAATTAATTCATTTGTAATTTATATTTCAATTGAAACTTAAATAATTTTACATTTAATCAATTAATATTTTGTAAAATAAATCGAACACATATTTTTTGACATTTTTCAAAGCCTATCATGCTATATATTAGTTTTTACATATTGCATTTTCCCTGTCTTTTTCCTTATTCTCTTAGCCTTTTTTACACAATGTTTTTTTTTCTTTTATATTTATTCTTATTCTCTCTATAATTATATTTATTTCATTTTACTATATATGAAACACCACCAAGAAACTAGACATCCGCTTATGAAAAATTTATAGCTGAATCCATAGCAAATACTTTTATAGCTAATTTTGGCTACGTCGTTGATCGTAGCTAATAATAAAATTTTAACATTTGTGATGAATAATTTGTAGCTAATCCATAGCCTTAGCTAGAAAATTAATTTCATAGCCATTCTTTTTATAAGGGGAGGCCCATGTTTCTCTTTTCAGTGAAATACATAATTACATTTGTATACGTAGATATGAAAATAGTCCACACAAGCTTGGATTGAATGAGTTGGGCCTATTATGTAAATAATAAGTCTAAACCTGACCTATTATCCATCGTAGCCTTCTTAATTATCACATGAAATTTGTCATTAACAAACAAGTGTTATTTTGTCAAGAAAACTGATTTTAATAAATTTAATATATGGTGAGGAAAACTATATTTCAATTGTCACAATTGACAATTAGCTAAGATTGTATACACAGTAATCACAACCTAGTGACAAAAAAAAAATTTAAAAAGCATATAGCCCTATATGTTGTCTATAGTGATATAATAACATACTAATTTTTGTCACTATTCAACTAAATTGCGATAAAATAAATATTTTTATTCCTTAAAGAACCATAAATAATTAGGTGTATAACAATCTGTTTATACGTACACATAAAGATACTAAAAAACTCGGCCACATAACACATTTTTTACGCACTACTCGTCGTAATGGTGTATTTTGCATCCTTTTAGAAACTAAGCAGATGGAAGCTTCGTCGTGCATATTTTATCTTAATGAAGTTCTTTGCTCATTCTCATTTTTACAAAGAGTTCAATTGCAATTTGTCCTTTAATGAATTATAAGTATCTGATGACATTTATTTGCTCATATTTTTATATATATATTTAGATGTACCTATGTATAACTATATATGGAATGTAAGACAAAAATTCATATAAAATACAATGTCGGTAATGGCATGCGATAGTCTTTTTCTTTTTATTTTTTCAATTTAAATTCATTAATATTAAACAACAAATCACGTCATGGGATAGTCATAATGTCTGTTGAAAGCTGTTGTATCAGCTTTACCAACTCAATAATAATTAATGAAAAATAAAACAGGGGAATTGAACAAATCCTGTCCATAGTATGTATGTAGGTTAACAACATATATACATGCATGTGTGTTGCTACGTCTACTTGCACCTACACCAATATGAGCCTTAAAACTGACAAAGCTACTTTCTCTTTAATTTTTAAATTATATTGAAAAATTCCTAAGGTATATAATGATATCTATATGATAAATTATATTTGGTCAAACAAAAAAAGTCATAACCAACTTATTTATTTCTTCATATTACATTATGTACATATATATATATATATTAAAATATGTTAATCAATTTCGAAATACCAAATACATGCAAATCAAATCTCACTACGAAAAAATAACATGAGTCATAAAAAAATTATGTGTCAATATAAAGATTATAGCTAAGAATGTGCAGTAACTGACAGTGACATTCATTTAGTCATTAATAATGTGTTTTATGTAGTAATACCTTTGTATTATTGTCACTTTATAGATCAATAGTGACAAAAAGTAGTAACTTAGATTGTTATTACTGATAATTAGTAAATATATGTGGTGGCAATCTATTAATAACAAAAACTGTCACGACAATTTGACGACAAAATTTTCATCATCACTAAGCAGTCACTGTACATGTGTTACTAAATATCATTACTAACAAATATAACTACATATTTATCACCATTAAGTTTGTTAAATCAATGTTTATGGCAAAATATTATGTTTTTGTCACTTTTTACATAGTATTAATTAGTAATAATTTTTACATTGTTAATCATTCATCACTAAGCTACATTCCTTCACAGTGTATGCATTATCTTTTATACACATGAAACATAAATTAATTGTTTCATACACATGAAATATCGATGGTGCACTGGGATGTTAGTTTTGTATAAAGCAAAAGACCCTTACTGCTATATTCATGTTTTCTTAATATGACGGCCCTTCCTTAACTCTCTTTAATAACCATCGACACTCCACTAAAAGGTCAACTCATCTCTTATTGGATTACGTGCATACATTGAACATACTAATTATATATTTTAATTATTAAATATACACATATTGCATTAATTATATTATAATTTAATATATATATATAAATTACATTGTTAATTATTTTATACACACATTGAATTTACCGAGAACACTAATCTTAACAATGATACACGGGTCCGTGGTTATTGAATGGAAGTTTCCTTGAACATTCTCTTGATTTTTAAATTGCTAATAATTGTTTATTAGGAAAAGTTTATCCTAACCTACTTTTCCCAATACAGCACCACACAAGGACACTTGTAAGTTATGTGGGTTAGTTTTTTCTGGTCTATAAGTTAATTAATTAATAATTAGTACGTAGATTTAATAATTACTTATGTACTAATGAAGTTCAACTTCATAAGAAGTGGGAAACATATGCACACGACAAATAGAACTTAAAAGTCAAGAATTTGTTGTTGTAGACTGTAGAATCTTAGGTATACTGGTCGGTGTTGGAAAGCAGTAATATTTGCGTGTCTGTGAAAAGTCACCAAATTGTGAGAACAAGGTCACATTAATAAATCCAAATATATATGGGATAATTATCTCATTTTGACCCCACTATAAGAAAATTCACCATGGTTTGAGCAATAGTTGAGTTGACAAAAAATTTAATAAAGCCTATGTCATATATCAATTAGACCTCTTGAAAATCTAACGTGTTAATTGACAAATATTACATATATCTGAACTAACAATTGTGGTAAACTCAACACATATGCTTAAATTTTCCTTTTTACAACATTAAATATATCTATTTATTTTTAATAATGATAAATATTTCATAGTTACTTAATGTCTTTACTTGAATTTTTTATGTAGAATAATATAAATGAAAGATAAACTTGGAGAGAATAAAGCTAGGAATGAAAATTATAATTGAATAAAAGAATGAAACAGAAAAATAAATATTAAAAAGAAAAATTAAAAAAAAATACTTTGTCATTATTTTTGTAACTCCGTTGTCGCTATCTTTAATAACATGATTATTTTGGTCCATTTCCTTAACAACGGACTAAGATAACGATCTAAGGTGCTCATACTTTTATAATGACTAGTCATTGTGGCACACTTAATATGTGTGCTTAAATTTTCTATTAAATAAAATTAAAAATATTCATTTATGTTAAATAGTATTAATTTTCCTTAATTTTTTTGAATATTTTTACTTGAATTTTTTATATAGAATAATACGATTAAAACGTAAATTTAGAGAGAATAAAGTTGAAAAGAAAAAATATATAATTGGAAAAAAATAAAAAAATAAATATTAGAAAAGGTAAGTAAAGAGAAAATATTTGATATCATCTTTAAAATTACCTTGTAAGGGTTAGTTTTGTCAATTCATTAAAACATATATTGAAATAACTACCTAAAGGTCTCATATTTTCCTATAGCATAGATATAGGTGTAGATATTTAAGTTTTGAGGGAGTCTAATTATAATATTATACAAGCTTCACTAATGTTATTTTATTGTATGTGTGTTATTGTATAATTTTTTTAACCGCAAGGGGTGTTATCGTTATTAGACCATAGTTCATGTGTGTTGGTCAAGTAATTTTCCCTTATTTTATTATTGGTACTAGTAGTTTCGATATATATGTAAAACTTAATATTTGTGCATAATAAAAAATTATGGATTAATTCAAACAATAGCCATTGTCACTATTGAAAAACTAAGTTAATAGAAAATAACAATGGTAAAACTTCATTTACTGCATCTTAACCATAACAATAATTCATACTTTTAGCGAGGATTTTGAAAATTTTACCATGACATATAATTGTGGTGGATGTTTTGATCTCGATGTGAATGATGTTTTAATTTGTTAATTTTTGTCATTGGTGCCTACATCATCCATCTCAATTGTAAATTTTGGATCATAAACTATTAGTTGCAATATGATTGTTTTTTATATTTTAACTATAAAAGTTTAATTATTTTGTAATGATATTGTGCAGTTCACCATATATTTGATCAATCTACCCATTTATTATGGTAGGTGAACAGTGAACTCCTACCAATGATTTAAAAAGATATATAATACTAGTTACCTAGCAAAGAATTTTTACATTGTTGCGCATGGTAGACTTGTGGATAAGAATCAAACTTAGAATTACTTAAAGAATAAAGCAAAAAAACCTACTCAAACTAGTTAAAGCGAAAAGAGAATCAAATTTGTTATAAAAGTACGAATAGCTTCAAAAGTTTCATTAATTTTTTCTTAATCAACTAATATTTTTACTATTTCCATGAAAATTAAATAAATTATTGTTGTCATTTAATTTTAAAGAGTACTAAATAATAATTATAGTTAATATTATTATTATAATTTTAAAGAGTACTAAATTATTATTGTACTAAAATTCTAAATTATTGTTCTATTTTCTTTGTACCATTTAAAATGATATAGTTATCATTACATTCTTTATTGTGGACATATATCAACTTCATTTTACTTATTTCTTTCAACTTGTGCCAAAATCACATCACAAAATCATAGCACATTTATTCGTAACAATGACTTGATTTTCGCAAAGTAAAGTGGACCATTAAGTTCTCGAGATGGACTTAGTTATAACATATTTTAGATATTATAGAATGTAATAAGTGTTTGGCACTTGCATTTAAGCAAAAGAGTTTATAAGTAGAAAATCACATGCTTATATCATAAGCTTTTGTACAAGAAGTAAGATGTTTTAATCCCATTCTTAGGGGTAATTGCACCATACCCCCCTGTGAAATCCGAAATGAGCATCGTAAACCCTGTCTTTTTTAAATTAGCATATTAGACCCTGTGTTTTTGTTTAATAAGGCCACTCTCCCCATGTCTATTTTTAGATAATTTTTTATGTGAAAGGACAAAAATACCCATATTAGCTTTTTTTTTTTAAATAATTAAAAAATACCACAAAAGTTATTCTCAAACTCTCTTCCCCAAACTTCAATTTCTAATCTCAATACCAAACCATAAGATTTAGTTGTGTTTTATCATTTACAAAAGGAAAAAGGCTACTTTGCTACTTGGTGTTGCTGTTTTTACGATGCGAAGCGGGTAAGAAATCTAAACTATTTTAAATCATTTGGAACATTGGACGATGCGGTTTTTTCGAGTGTCCATATGCTGTGAATACATTATTATTATTTTTTTTTTAACATAACACATAATATATTTTTTAATAAATTTTAATAGATGCAAATTAAAAATTGTTATTTTTAATATCACAGGATTTATAGTGCTCATTTCAAATTTTATAGGGGGTGCTGTGCAAGTTGGATTATAAGGGCTTTTTGGTCATTCCATTACAATAATAGCTTCCCCACTTGCATTTTGGGAGAGTGCATTTCACACACAGTTTGAAGGTATTACTAGCGCTATTAAACAAAAACACAGGGTCTAGTATGCTAATTTAAAAAAGACAGGGTTTACGGTGCTCATTTCTGATTTCACAAGGGGGCATGATGCAATTACCCCAATGACATTAACACATTAAAGTCACCATATTATTTATAAAATTATTATTATTGATCAGATATTACAAATTCCAATATCTTACTATATATAAAGCACTTCAATAATTTATGTATGTTTTTAAAAAATAACTCTAACATCTTGTCAAATGTATGAATTTATAAGATATTCTAAATAAACTTAGCCTAACAACATCTAGATACAGTGTCATTGACATTGTCCAACTAGAAGATTCATATTAGTGAAAAGGGGGGAAAAAAAGAAAAAAAAAAAACCATTTTCCCAGCAACTTTTTTAGTTAAATTAAGACCATCAACTTCTCTCATATTAAAACAATGTTTGATTTAAGGATTTTGGTGAGGAAAAGAAAATGGTATAAAAAAAGAAAAAAAATATGAAATTTCAAGTTTGTTTGATTATCCAAATAAAATATTGAAAAAAAAAATAAGAAGAAGAAAATTCATAATTTATTAGAGACGAGCTGAGAGGTCTAAATAAGTTTTTCCTTCATTTCTCTCACCAAAAAATGATTTTTTTTTCCCATCTAAACTATATTTTCCCTTTCTTAATATTTTTCCCATCAATCAAACAAAAAATAATACTTTCCTTAACAGTTTTTTCTCTTTTTCTCATCAAAATTCTTGTGCCAAATATACTCTAAATATATAAAGTGCTAATATTATTTTAAGTTAAATATTAAAAAGATAATATCTAGATACAATACATTGTATATGCATTCAATTGCAATCCACCCATACACATCTACCAAGACTTGCGTGCACTCAAACCATCCGTACTCCCACCCTATCCCCCAACCCCAGCCATCCACAACTATATGTTCTGCAGACAACCCCCCCATTATCATTTGCCCTCTTTGTCTTTTGCTTCTATTTTCTCCTATCCTGTGGAAAAAAAAACCACACACACACACACACACTCACAAAGAGATTCATATATTGTAAACACTTTTATCTCTACTCTACAATGGAATTGGGCAGCATTCTTGAGTTTCTGAAGGACAGGTCCATTCTTGTAACTGGTGGAACAGGCTTTCTTGCAAAGAGTACTACAACTTGCTTATTTTTGTCCTTCTTTCTTTCTCTCGAAAACCACACTACACACACAGTTACATACATTGTTAGAAATTAAAACACGTGAACTTGATATAGTACTAGCTAGGTTAGATATTAATGGAATAAAATTCTTGTTTTTCTTTTTTCTTTTTTTTTTTTTTCAGTTGTTGTTGAGAAAATATTGAGAGTACAACCAAATGTGAAGAAGCTGTATCTTCTTTTAAGGGCTCCGGATGCAAAGACAGCAATGCTGCGCTTCAATAATGAGGTAATTAATCCACCATACTTATTGATATTAAAATCTGTGGAACAGCTGAAACGGAACGGGAACCATCCTCATTGTTACAATATTTAGGTAATGGTTTCCGTGTCGACTAATATTTTAAATTGATAAATCATCTGGGACGAGGCGATATTTTGATTTATCAAATAATTGCTGCGATTTGAAACGGAACAATAATTTTTATATATTTTAATATTCTTGGCTTTCTTCATGGAAAAAAAAAGTTTAATACTTTGAATTAATGAATAAACAGAATGGTGCGACAGTTTTGTGACATTGCACTGGAACCATTTCTGCAAATCATGATTTAACTTACCAATAATTTTTAGGACACTACAAAAGTAATTAGACATCTGATATAGAAAAATTGCTATAGTGTTAATACTATAAACAAAAACAGGAAATTAACGGCCGTTTTTTTTTTTTTAAAAATTAAACTACAAATCCCTGTAGCAAATGTGACTTTTCAAAATAACAAAATTATTAGTTTTCAATCCATGACCATATTTTGCATTCGAATATGGTCGATTTCTTAACTAAAAGTTAACTATGAAAATATTTATTTCGGATTCGGCTGCAAAATTTTTATCAATATTATTTACCAATTGGTCGTAGCTAAGTCCTAATTTTTTGTTATTGGACCAATTTATTGCCATGGTATTATTGCTTTGGCAGATCAAAACATATAGATATCTCACTAATTATGGCATTGAAAAATAAATGAACTCATGAACTTGTGTTGATAGGTTATGGCAAAGGATTTATTCAGGGTTCTGAAGGAGATCCATGGGGCAAATTTTAATCCTCTTGTTTCCGAGAAAGTTAGAGTTGTACCCGGAGACATTACTTGCGAGAATTTGGGTGTGAAGGACTCGGCTTTATTGGAGGAAATGTGGAAAGAAGTTGATGTTGTGATTAATTTGGCTGCAAACACCAACTTTGATGAAAGGTATTGAATATAATTGAGGGATAATTACCTGAACACCCCGTGAGATTCAACATAATTATCAAAACATTCCATTATTTGAATTATCATTACAATCCCTGAAGTTTAAATAGTTACCATTATATCCTCTAAAAATCATAAATATTACAAGTAGGCTCCCTAGATAATACGATGTAATTGTAATATCTGCATACATTCAGGAGCTATAACTATAATATGTGCATACATTTAGGAGTTATAATAGTAACTATTTAAACTTCAGGAGTGTTTTGGTAATTATGGTAAACTTTTGGGATATAGAGGTAATTATCTCTATAACTAATTGTGTTGGCAATAGATTAATCAACATAAATGAAAGAAATTATGGGCTACTTTGTTATTTTGTTTTTGTTTTTAAATTCATTGGATCCCATTTTTTATTTTTTTTTTTTAAATGCAGGTATGATGTTTCAATTGGGATAAATACGATGGGGGCTAAACATGTTTTGGATTTCTCGAAAAAATGTGTCAAGTTAAAAGTGCACGTTCATGTATCAACTGGTTAGTATAAGCTCACCATCTGCCATATCTTATTTTTCTTTGCCTAAATGTATTTGATTTTCTAGTAATAAAGATAAATTAATTATTTTTCCTAAATTCACAATATATAAGAAAATAGCATCTTTACTAATGGATTTGGCAAAACCCATAACCAGTATATGGTTCTCAGATGAGTCCCCCTAGACATTCATTTCTACGACCCTTGTTAGTAATCAATTTTACAGCAGAATTAAAGTTCGTTGTAAGATTAATTTTGTGATGAAAATTTTGCAGACAAAAAATAGTGTAGAAATTTATCACAAATGAATCAAAAGTGTATTATTATTCATATCTTTTGTACACTACTTAAAATTGTTAGTATTCCCTCACTATTCTATTACAAGTATTGTCTATTTGTGATGAAATTTTCTCACCACAGAAAGAATACTCTCCTGTAACTTAACTCAACCAAATAATAATTGTGTTAAAAGAGCAATAAAGCTAATTTTGTTAGTTTTCAAAAATAGAAAATTAGGCGATTGAAATGTTCACGCGTTACAGATATGTGTACGAGATAAACGGTTGACAAATGATGTCCAAATTCATACAAGTTGTATACTATAATTAATGTTAGTACTGTTAATTTCAGCTTATGTAGCTGGGGAAAAGGAGGGACTAATATTGGAAAACCCTTTCAAAATGGGGGACACACTTAATGGGACATGTGGATTGGACATTGACAAGGAGAAAAAGTTGATCGACGACACTTTGAAACAGCTCAAGGTTGACAATTCCTCGGATGACTTTATTAAATCAGCCATGAAAGATTTGGGCATTCAAAGGTATTATTTATTAGACATACATATCTATGTGTGTGTTAGTTCAACTGCCCACTATTCTATACCTCTATAAAATATACTATATAATATATATGGGTAAACTAAGTTTACAACTCATTTAATGTGTTTAATTGGCAAATATCTTCATGCGAAAAAGATGTAGCTGATGAAACTCCTACATTTTTTAAAAAATTACAATTGATTACTAAATTCAGACAAAATTGCTCTCATATACAATAAATTCAGATGCGATTGCAAATGAAACTGTTTTTAAGTTTTCTTTTACTTTGTTTGAATCATCCTACGTGTTAACCCTAAAATTTGAAAATTTCTACCTACAATCTAAATTCATATATCATTCATTTACCCTAAAATCATCACTTAACTTGAGGATCTTGATTGTCCAGAGTGAAAATGACCTAAAAAAATAGATTAAAGTTGACATTTCAATTGTCAGATCACAATTATACTTATATAATTACCTAGACATCCTTTGAGGGTTAGCCTAATATCGAAGCACCTCATTATTTTAAAACATATCTTAAATTCTCTGAAAGTGTACCAATTTGGCTGAAAAATAGTTACAAATAGATTTCCTCTTAATATAAGGATAAAAAGTGTTACTATTGTTCTTCAAACAAAATGAATTATTTCTGTAATTAAGCATAACATACCTAACAAGTTGATGGGATAATTATTTCAAAAATTGATTTAATAATGAGATAATTTTTAGACCTACTGTAGCTGTGCCTAGTATGTGGTCCGAAATGAAACATAGAAACAAGGGATAATTTATTTTTTAGCCCTCGTATTGTTGCGCCTAGTAAGTGGCCCGAAATGAAACATTGAACGAGGGATAATAATCTCTACAAGCCCTAAGGTTTATCATAATTATCAAAATATTTTTTGATATTTGGATAATTATCATTACACCCCCTAGTGCATAGTATAACTAATACATAATTACAATTACGCTCCCTGATCACACACATAATTACAATTAGACTCTCTAAATTAATACATATTATTACAATTACACTCATTTATCCAAGGGGTGTACTTATAATGTTTAGAATTTTTAGGGAGTATAATAATAACTATCCAAATTTCAGGAAATGTGATAATAATTATCCAAATAATGTGAAGTGCTTTGATAATTATGATAAACTTTAGGACATACTAATGTAATTATTTCTTGAAACAATGTTGGTCCCCACATATTCATATTAGCTAGCCATCTCTCTCTCTCTCTCTCTCTCTCTCTCTCTGTGTATATATATATATATAGGTTTTGAAAGTGACTATATAAATCTCTCTTTATAATTAAGGACAGATATTATCACCGAAACAGACTGAGTACATAGAGACATTATTTTGGGACCTCATTTCCTCTTAAGTTTCTGCGCAGTTTCAAACTGACCACATGTGAAAGAAACCCAATTTGTCTATTTCGGGATCCATCAAAGCTTCATTCATTAAATTTGTCTATTTCGAGGTCACCTTTATAATGTGAAATGAATCACAAGATTTTTTTGCGATTGTCTAGTATCCTTAAAGTTAAGTTTGATCTAATTATAAAAATATTATTTTTAATTTAAAAAATTACAATAACATATAATTTATTATAGTGTTACATTTAAACCCCTCAATTAAAACTCCAATAATTTGATTGAAATATTATGAGTGAACCTTTTGTTGATCTAAAGATAATGGTTGATAATATAATTTCTCCAATCAAGAGTATTTTTAATATTAGACCAAATCTCAGGACGTGTTGAGGTAATTATCTACGTTGATACTTCATAAATTATACTTTAATGAAAACACTTGTCATGGCTATGCCTTTTCTCTTTATTTCGTCTTTTATTTTTTATTTTTTTTTATAGAATTCTATTTATGAGAAGTCAAATAAACATATTTTTAAGAAAAATTTCGCATAAAGCAAATTCTAAAAGAGGTACCCGTCCAGTCAAAGCCTTATTATAAGTTGAAATCCAAAGAAAAAAATCACGGTATATACTATTCTCGCTGCACACACAAGCCACAACTTTATGTGTAATTTCAATGAGTTTTGATTTTTAAATTTTTGTGTTTTCAACTCTCATTTATATTTGCTTTTTGCTTATATTCGGTTTACTCAATGCATATTAACAATGGATAATTACCTCAAAAATCCCTAAGGGTGTAAAAAATAATAACACCATCTGTCGTCTAATTAATAAAAAGTTTACTTATAATATTTTAGTGAAATTGTTGTTCGTTGAGGGGTTTAATTTTGTTCTTCAGAGCATGTTGTTATAATTGGAAAAAAAAATTACTTTTAGTATTATAATTTATATGTGATACTTTCATTTTTGCTTCAAATAAACTTATTGCCATAGCTTCTAATTTTATTTATTTATCTTTTTTTTTTTTTTGACAAAAACAATATTTCCATCAATTTTCTTTAGTTGATGTGGTCGTTACTATTCATTTAGAACGCCGTATCTTTCCTAATCATTCCTATTAATAATTGCATATTCTTCTCATGTCCGCGTTTTTCCTTTCGCTTCTTTTGTGGTCATATCAAGATCCGATGCCTAATTATTGTCGTCCTGAAAAGACTGAACCTTTTCAAACTTGGTAGCTGAAGCAATTAATGTTGGACACAGGGTACAATCACTAGTTGGGCAACGTTAAGGAATTTTAGCAATTAATACATGAATTGCCCAGCAATCATGTAATTTGGGCACGGGGTACCAACTTGGGTACAATCAAGAGTTGGGCAATGTTAAGCAATTAATACATGATTGCCCAACTACCGATTGTACCTTATGACAAATTTCACACTTATGACTTTATTTTGGAATAATGTTGATTAAGGAATTTGCAACCTGTGACTGTTATAATGTCTTTTTATTTTTCTTTCCTAATATAGTTGATTATACACTAATTAATAACAAATTCTTGAAATTAATTTAATACACAACAGGGCAAGAATGTTTGGATGGCCAAATACCTATGTTTTCACGAAGTCCATGGGGGAAATGTTATTAGGGCAATTCAAAGACAACATACCTCTTGTAATTGTTCGGCCGACAATTGTAACAAGTACTTACAAAGAGCCCTTCCCTGGTTGGGCGGAAGGGGTCAGGTAACTTATTACCATATATGTTCCTTTTGTCGTTTCTTTTAGGACATATTTTATCTTATATTTTATTGCATGAATACATGTCAAATCTAGTGAATAAAAAATCATGTATTTTAATAAGAAAATATTTAATATACTTGACTTGCATGTATTTATGCAATGAAAATGAGATAGAAACATGTATTGATTGGAATAGATGATCTAAACTATAAGTTCGTACTCAAGTATATCGTATGTGTGATTGACATGCATGTCTTGGGAAGTAGTGGTTCATAGCTTTACTCTTTCAAATTTTGCTTATGTATTGATTTTTGATGAAATCGCAGAACTATCGATAGTTTAGCTGTTGGATATGGTAAAGGAAGACTTACATGTTTCCTTGGTGATCCGAAGACCATCATTGATGTGGTGAGTCACTTTGAATTTTCTTGTCCAATATGAATAACTAAAGCAAATTTTCTTTTCAGTAGCTAACTAAAATTTAAAATGCTAACTTGCTCCTTTAATCTTAATCGTTTTTTCACTAACATCTTGTTCAAAATCTTATTTTATTTAAGTACTTTGACAACTTATTTGCAAGGTGTAACATATAATTTATAATTAAGCTTCAAAAAACATAGTTAGATGTAGCCAAGGCTTACAAGATTTTTAAAATAAGTTTGGTGAAACACCCTCTAAGACTATAAGGAAAAATTTTCGATGACAATCCATTAAGTAATTAGGTATACTAAGTGGGAAAAAAAAAAGGTGACTTTGTCGTAATAATTACTCTAATAAACTTTATATTGGTAAGGATTATATTTAAATTGTTAGTACTAACATTTAGTAACATATGTATTACAGAGCATACATCAACAAATAATTACGGTAACAATCTTGTTATCACTGTACATGCATCACTATTGTCGATAATAACAAGTTAAAACACTAACTTTTATCACTATTAGGCTATTTGGATGAAATGAAAATCTTACTACTTAAGAGAATCATTAATAACAATATGAAAATCAATATCAGTAATAACATATTATTAGTAAAAATTTGCAAATTATCACTTATTTTTATAAATCGTGTCTATAAATCTTTCTCTAAGCCCATACGTGTATATGTTAGACAAAACATCACATGAAAAAGAAGCTTCGTTGCAGATCCCTGCAGACATGGTGGTGAACGCAATAATCGCAGCAATGGTTGCTCATGCAAATCAACCGAGTGAGAGCATTTACCACACTGGATCATCCGTGTCAAACCCTTTGGAGTTCCATCGGCTTCAAGATTACGGCCAAAGATACTTCATTAAGCACCCTTGGATCAACAAGGAAGGTCGGCCTGTCATAGTTGGGAAGGTCAAAGTGTTGAATTCCATGGAAAGTTTCCAGAAATATTTGGCAATTTACTACTTACTTCCTTTGAAGGTAATTGATTCTCATCTTTATGTATTCATGCTTCATTTTGTATGATGAAAAATAAGGAAATATTAGCTAATAGTGGAAACTCGACTTGCTTAGGGACTACAAATAGTGAATACAGCATGCTGCCAATACTTCCAAGGCTTCTATCTTGAGCAGTGCAGAAAGATCAAGTTTGTGATGCGTTTGGTTGAACTTTATCGACCTTATTTGTTCTTCAAGGGGTAGTAAGTATCATTAACCTTCGAATATTCATTTTGGGAAAATCAATTTCATTGAACGGAAAAAAAAAAAAAACAAACAAAAAGGAATTAATGACAATATATTCATTAGTACTAGAAAATTTGTCAATAATTATATATTATGTAATGAAAACATTAATTTACCTTGCCATGGTGATAATTTCACAGACTTAATAGCGACGATAATCGTGCATAAATTTGTAACTGTTGACAATAGTTGACAACATATTTATAGGAGTGGAAATAGGGTAGGCTAGGCTAAGATTTATTTTCAATAGGTTAAGTCTATCATATAAATAGGCACAGGCCTAAGGGCCTGACCTGGACTTTAAGAATTTTCTAAAGTCTAGGTCTGGCCTGCAAAGGCCAGTTTTTATTAAGATAGTAATTAGACTTAAATTTTATGTAGATCTAGGTTTTGAAATAGCCACAGGCCTTAATGGACCAAAAAATGCTATAATTTATATTATAGAAAAAGAATTGACAATTATAATATATTTCTCTAAATCAAGAAAATACACAATATGACTCTATAAAATACTATAAATTTTTGCGATCTCTTGTTGTCTGTGGTATCAATTTAAAACACTAGATTCGTCACTTATTAATTACCCTGTCACTTTAAAAATATTATTAGTGACAACGTATATAGAAGCTATATATTCTCCCTTAATACACATTATTAGTAATAATTTTCACAATTTCTCTTATTTTTCCCCATAAAATTATTTTTTTAATAGTTTTTATTCATTAAACTAGTTCAATGAAGCATTGAATAACTTTCTTTTCTCTTTCTTTCCTTTTTTTTTTTTTTTTGCCTGCAGCTTCGATGATTTGAATACAGAAAAACTAGGAAGGGCTGCAAAAGAAAGTGAAGTTGAGACTGATATATTCTATTTTGATCCCAAAGTCATTAACTGGGAAGATTACTTCATGAACATTCACATTCCTGGAGTGGTAAAATATGTCTTCAAATAAGTTTGATATTTGCAGATTGGTTCTTGAGATTTGGACAATTCCCGTCTTTAGATATTTAAACTATATCATTTATTTTAAGACAGCTTAAAAAGTGTAATTAGTGATGATCGAATGTTATTACATTCTAAATATTGGATCAATTTTTAAATTGTATCCACGCCATGTTCTGTCAATACGTGGTATTCTTATTAATTGAAGAAACCGAATTATATGCAAATTTTTTATTTTCCTCCTTTGTCACCCCTTGTTAGGCATTTTCAACCATTTCATTCTTTCTCTTTATTATTTTTTTTTCTATTGATTTTTTTCCCCTTTTAGGGGGATAATTACCTCAACACTATTTTAAGTTTAGCCTAATTATAGAAATAAATCTGTAACTGAAAAATTTCAACGACACTTTTGCACATGATGTCCAATTAGACTTTTTAAAAGTGTAACAAATAGACTCAAACATTACAAATGGACCACTTATTAATCTAATAACATGGAGTATTATTTTAGTTTCTCAAATCACATTGGACTTTGTAATGAGGACAAATCTCAAGA